>JAHLJT010004567.1:35911939-35982738 GCA_031308135.1 Acheta domesticus | reverse complement strand
CGGGAAAGGGAATTATTAGTAACCCGGCGTTTACAATAGGGAAGGCGTTGTCTCTGATGTCGGGGTAATGAAACTGCGTGGAGGGGGCAATTTCCTGCCCGCTCGTGGGCAACGACCTTGACAACACTGATTTACAGTCTGTAGAACAGGCACGTCTAACCCGCCCGCACGTGCTACTTGTTCGCCTGCAGAGTCCAGCGCACCGACGGGCACAGGCAGCTTCCTTGACCTGTGCTTATTTCCCTTCAAATCCAGAAAGGGGTGTAGCGGCGCCCAAGGCGGGCAATAGTGGCTTCACAAGAAAATATGTTTGCCAGATTTGTTCCATCAAATAAATGAGAATTGTATTATGTTTATATTCTTCACTATCTATCACGATTTTGTGTATATTTTCTTACTAAATTCTCCCTTATATAAACCTCTTTGCCCGGTGAAAGGTATATGTTTGAACGGTGAATTCTTTCCTAGTTTTAGTTTTCTCTCTATAGAGCAGACCTGCACAACATTTTGCACTTTCCTGACCTCAGGAGCTGCGTGCGGGCAACTCGGGTGCAAATGAGAAAATCGATGAAGGGTGGGGATGAGACCCAATCTAGGAGTAGGAACCACAATCAGAATGCGCAATTCGAAAGATAGCGCGTAAATTTAAAGAGCAATCGGCAAGAACATGACGGTCATATACAGTTCAAATAATATAGTCTTTGTATTATATTGCAAATGTTTGTTCTTGGTATATGACAGGCGAAACTACAACGAATTATACGTATAGATTTCGAGACCAAGAATTATAATTGGCTTGTAGGGCTTATAATGTAATTCAATTTGCTACGATGTCATCACAAATGTAGTGTGGTGCTAAATCCAAAATTTTGATACTGAATTGTTTTTGTTTGATGATGACATCAATAAACTACTTTTTTATTAATTATGTTAATTGAATAAGACGGTTCTCTCAAAGCGAAAAACATATTGTTCTTAAAAAAATCATAATTATTTTCTGTTCTAATTTCTGACAAGATGGTAGAGTCGTGTACGAGAGATCTAATAAAAATATGAAAGCCCTTTCCATTCTATTTAACAATACCCATGATTATCTTATGATTGTCCGTAATATATCGTCACAAAATTTGCTCGTTGACTCTTGTATTCAGTTTCGTAATGGGGAAAAATGGTCACAAATGTGCTATTAAATATTACCCTCTTGGAATTGCGACATATTTTATTTTATGTCAATCGTGATGTGAGAGATTGCTCTCATGATTTTGTTCATTTTTCTATGATTTGGAGATTATAACATTCTGGCGAACAATCAATTATTAAATTGCAATTTTTTGTTAGATAGAATTAAATTTTTTTTCTTATATATAAGCATATATTTTAAAGCTATTGCTTTAAAATATTGCTTAAGAGTCACAATGAACATGTTATTTTCTTTAAAAAATATAAGAAAATGAAAATACATACAGTGGTGGATACAAAGGTGGATATACAGTAGTGCACAGAACGTAAACAGTGAATTATGACCCTGGTAGCTTGAAATACTAGACATAATCCATTTAAACAAATGGGCATTTAATTTTGAAGCATGGATCATTATTAGACGCCCAGGCATTCAATCTACGCGCCGTGTCGTGCTACGTCAGACTTCTCCCCTCCCCGCAAGCTTACTACTCCCCACTACTTGCCCTTTCGGCCGCTGCCACGGGCAGACGACCGGCTCCCAAGTGCAGAATGCCCGCGGGAGCAGGCGTTGTGCAGTGTCTGCTATAGAGACTTGTTAATAAGTCTTAACTTATTAGTGAACTTAAAGTTAAGTTATAAGTTAACAATGCTTGCTTACGGTTCGGACAAGCGCTTTTAACAGAAAATAATATTTGTCTGTTAAGACACCTAACCTGAACGTAGAAAATTAATGTTTTTTATGCTTTAATATCATTCTTAAGTAAACAGGTATACAAAACCAGTATATTGTTATTCATAGTTTTATTTTACTCTCAATTGATAATTAGAGATCTGACTCATGTAGTATTTCATTTGAATAGATAATTCATTGCGTTAAAGAGAAATGTGAATTAATGTAGCCAAATTTGTAACAATATCTGTCAACAATTTCTCCCAAAGACTTCCATGGGCCAGGTATCTAGTGACGTTACTGCCGTTCCGTAGCAATTTGTAGAACCCTTACTTTTAAATCTCGCGCCAATTTCTATCACCGCAGTGCCCGCCAGCTCTAGTAAGCTTGTTACCTTGCCCGCGACCTTTACATGCCTGCTCTAGAACTACGCGGCTGCTCTAGGACACGCCCTGCTTTAGAACGCTTTAGCCTGCTCTAGGACACGCCCTAAATACTTAACTAGTACGACGGCATCTACGATGCCCCCGCACATACTTTCCTTCTCAGATTTGTCATGAGATGGGCCGTTTTGTCTCCTTTAATTCAGTAGCTACCACTGTTCACAGGAAAGTGGCATATCAGAGGCTCTCCTTCTCCGAAACAAAACTATATTAAACTCTAAAATATGTCTAAAATAGTACGTCAAGATACCTTTTTAAAACCAAATGTCAAACAAATTTAACACAATTTGTTATAGAGTTCAAGTTTACATTTAGTACAATGCTAAAAAATAAAGGAGTAAATGTGTTGGATAACATTTTATTTCTTACATATTTCTCATTCTTTTATCGTTTGTCCTTTTGAATAAAAATCTACAATATTATATATAAATGGTCTACACATGCATGTTGTTTTCAATATAATAAAACATTATAATTGTGATCGTAAATTTAGGCAATTAAATGCCTTGTTTTCATAAATAAAAAAAATATTTTGGTACTATTTTTACACAATCGAGAAATACAAGGAGCCGACAGAAAGAGATAATGAGTTTCATTCTTTACGGCAGAGCCATCATATTCAATCCACATCATCAGTTGCAGTTGTTGCATTTTAGTAGAAAGCATTTAGATTCACTCCTATATATCTTCATCCAGAGTTTTCATTTTACTGAAGTCCTTCTTGGGTTTCCTCCAGTAGTTTGCGATTCCACTTCTCAAGTAACTTAGGATGTACGGCGTTACCAGCAATGCTTGTGAGCGTTTGTCCTCGATCGTTTATCCAGTCAACAGCCAGAAGGCCTCCAACTAAATTCTGAAGAAATAAAGAAAGACAATCTTTATTCCCATTGTCAATTAACATATGAGATGTTATGATCGGTTCAATGCTTTACCTGTAGCAAAGAGGGCAAGGAGGCATTATTTTAGTGGTGGTACACTCCTCTTTCTTGAGAAATTGAATTAACTCAATTTGCAGGTCGGCACAAGTGTTGTTATTTATTCTGAAAGTGATAGAACTCGAAAGTTCTTTATGTGGATGAAATAACGCATCACAATTAAAAAACTGATTCAGAGGACATAGCAATATATTTGATTTGATAGCGGTTACAACTCCAGTGGTACGGCTACGTGGTGTTCTATCTCGTGATGAGTGATTTTCGAGATATTATAGCGTCTGCTCAGATATGGTGATAGAGCTTGATCCAGATTTGGTATTCGGGAAACACAAAAAAATATAATCATATCACAACTTTTTTAATTAATTCAGAAATTAAACTTAATGGTATGTAAGTTAAAAGACCTTTAAAAGTCTGTAACTAGAAAGAAGAACAATGAGCAAAATGGTGTCTGTAACTGACTAAAAATTAGATGGATTAGATTTGTCAGATAGAAATCTTTTACATTCAGGTACAAGAATACCTTAAATCAAGACATGTTTCACAGTAAACTTTCAAACCTCCAGTGGATGAGTAAGAATTAAGGCTATCAAAAATTTAAATATCCCGCTTTTACAACCACAAGCAAAGGAGGGTGAATGAGAGGAAAGAGTACAAGCTTGATAGTTTCCATTCATTTCAAGCGTGTAATCACTCTTATTTCACTGATCTGCAGGTAGGAGCCGGATGATTTCAAGAAAAAAAACTAAATGTGCCTCCCAAAGTAAACATTAAATAATATTTATCTGTTTTAATAAGTCGATATTGTTTTCATTTCCAACTTTTTCTTAGTACATCTACCGATTTTGGCCAACCAACCTCATTTTAACGGTGGTATAACTCCTTTACACCTCCAATATTCCGCGAAGCATGCAGTGTGCTTATTCATATCAGCTCCAGACGAAGAAGTAAATATCTTATACGAGAAAAAACTCACAATTGTTTCCCTAAACTACATCTCCGGTTTTTTTATAATCAGTTAATTTTATAGCTCAATATTTCGAACAAGTGACAACGGAGTTGTACCACTATTAAAATCACGCCTCCGTATTTCACTTCTCTAAGTTCATTGAAGAAATGCTCTGTAATGAATAATATTATTTTGTATAATTAAACAACACTTACGTTTTCACTTGAGTACACTCGTTCAAATTTTCTAACTCCCCGTACTAGATTTATCACTAAAAACCACAGTGTATTCAGTAATATAGTAACTATTGATTCTTACAATAATAAGGCATCTAAAAATTGTTTTCCAATGACGGAAAACAATTAAATCATGTAGAAAGGACAAGTACGATGCAAATACCTTACTAAAATGAAATGTAAATTCTGCTTATTTTCTTCTCAATTTGATCCCGTCGCTGATTCATAAATGTTTTGTAACATCATCGCAGAGATGTTTTGCATGAAAATAGCATTTATACAGGACAACAAAAAATACATTACTCAATAGCATCAATCAGTATCCAAATGCGCCATGATCAAATGAATGCTTACGATTTCTAAACGCGAATATGAAGAGATATATAGGTTTAGATATCACTTACATTTTTTCTTCATGTTTCCATTTTAGTCTCATAAACTTTTTTATTGAGAGTATTAGTTTAGAATTTTACATAGAGTTACATTAGAGTATAACTTTATTAAACAGAAATGCTTATGCGTGATGACATTATTTTAACTGCAGGATGTCCACCGGGATTGGCCATCCCCATAAACGTCTAAAAGGTTAACGATATTGAAGTGCAGATTTCGCTCAACAAGCGGGAATCATGGGGAAGTAATATGCCGTTGAGATATTATTTGAAATATTTTTGTTTTCGAGAAATTAAATCATCTTTGATTTTACATTCCAGTTTACTATACGTACACTGTCAGAAATTACATTAAATTTAATGTAGTTTAATTCATTTTTTCACATTAAATTTAATGCACCGTGTACATTAAAACGATATTAATGTACACGTACATTAATATAATATGTAAACTAAAATTAATGTAGATTAATGTACTGCAGTACATTAAATTTACTGTACCGTGTACGATAAAGCGATTGTAATGTGTTTGTGCATTAAATTAAATGTTAAAATTAAAATCAAAGTAGATTTAATGAAGGGCTACATTAAACGTCAGTACCTTGTAAATTAACTGATAATAATGTGTTGTACATTAAATTTAATGTTTTAAATTAAAATCATTGTAGGTTTTAGAAATATTTTCTTCCGCTATTTGAACTTACGTATAATAAATTTAAATATTTTTTCAACATATATTTTTAACAAAAATATAAGTTTGAATTAGTATTACATTCAAATTGGTAACAAATAAAATTTTAAAATCTTTATAATAAAATTGTAGCGATGCACATAGTACGTTAATTCTTAAGTTAAACACTTTTTTGAAATTCTCCGGAAATATTTAAATTTTTTCAAAGAATTGTCACTGTAACAATGTTAGAATTGAGTACTCTTTACGGCTATGGAACATATTCCGAGCGTAAACGCGTCCAAAACAGGTGAAGAAGTAGTAAACAATTATAAATATATACGTCTGAAGAAATATGTCCGTAGACGTAAAGAATAAGTATACGTATCACAGCGGGCAAACATCAGGCCTAAGAACCCCGCTCAAGCTATTGGATGTCGCAATAGCTCAGTGGTTAGAGCACATGCGCGTAAAAGTGCGCAGTGCCGCTGTGCGCAGCACCTGTGCGCAGAAGTCCCGGGTTCGAATCCCGGTCGGGGTGACTATTCTTGAACAAATTGAAATATTAAAATACATTTGTTACTCAGTACCAGATCAGAACTTAGTATTCTTTACGTCTGCGGGACATATTTCCAAGCGTAAACGCGTCCAAAAATGTGACGAATTTTATAAATCACAACGGGGTATTCATCAGGCTTAAGAACATGTTCAAAGAATTGATTGTCTCGATAGGATAGTGGTTAGAGTAAGTGGGCGTAAACCAGAGAGACGGGTTTGAACGGTCGGGGTGACAATTATTTGAAAAAAACTTAAATATTAAAGATAGTACATATACAGTAAATTCCATGCACACATACAGTAATTTCAATGTAAAAGTACATTAAAGTAAGTGTCATGTACGTAAATTAAATTACTTTACACGTACAGTAAATTTAATGTACACGCATACAGTAAATTTAATTGTACACGTACATTACATTTAATGCACACGTACTTTAAAGTTACTGTACGTGTACATTAAATTTCATTTACGTACATGATACTTACTTTAATGTACTTTTACATTAAAAGTAATACGGAAATTTCTGACAGTGTAGGAGAAAATTATGTAATGATGCGCGAAAAAACGAATTTTCGGCACAAAAACTCGTATTACAGCGCCCTGCTAAAGAAAAAGTGGATAAATCCAGTTGCTAAATTAAGAAAAAAATCTCCTAACACTTGGTGCAGCCAGAATCCTTGTTTTGTGGGTCCCTGAGAAGGAAAAAACTAATTGAAAGCAAAATGTCTGTCCGTTCGTCTGCTTGCCGGTTCTGTCTGTCGGGGAACAACACTATGTCGGTGTTCAACCGATTTTTTCCGAAATTGATACTCCCTAATCCTTCTGGCTGATCTCGTGGTCCCTTGAATTTGAAACCGATATTTTAATTTGGAGGCTGATGCTTTACGTGAAGCCCCCCGGGCATTTTTCAACATTTTTGAAAAAACACCTCCAAATTTTTTCTTTGAATTTCTTGTAAGAATAAAGTAGAATATACTTATTAAGGTTGCATAGGTCAGATTTTACGTTTAAATCTGAATTTTCGAAAATTGCGAAAGTTTTGATTTTTTTCGACATCTTCCTCCACTACAAAATTGAAAATAGAGATTTTTCTTCCAATAAAATTTGTTCTTCATAGTAAGTTCTTTCATTAAGGTCATGTACAGTTTTTTTGAAAATTGTAGTAGTTTTCGGGCAATATGCATGCAATATGTGCAATCTTATATATTATTCTCAAAGTGCTGTTTGGTCTTTTCAATAAATTGGGCGACATACGAAACCGATCTGTATAAAGAAGCAATGGATTGAAAAATCCTGTTTCTTTTCACCTGCACATGGGACATTCGTATTGAAAAAGGGCGTTAAAAATACCTAAATATTAAAAAAAGTAGTAATTCGGGATCTGTAATATCTGATTGCCGCGCGATCTATCGGAAGAAAATTACACTCGGACACAAATTACAATCATTTTTGTTTGTTTCAATTTAGTGTAGGTTGTGTAAGCACGTGAACGTGATTTTCTACATTGAATAGAAATCTTGAAATATGAGAGGTTAGTGATCTTAGTGAGGTTAGGTCGTGTATAATGCTGGAATACAAAAAAGAATTTAAGCAGGAAAACAGTTTGGTTATTTGACTACCGTGCGATTTAATCGCACGGGTTCTCACTAGTTTTAAAAAAAGTACAAAAACAAGATTTTCTCAAAACCGGCTTCCAAATTTCTTCTTTAAACTTTTGGTAGGGATAATGCTAAATGGTCTCTATGAGCTGACAAAAACGCCATATTGCTCTATTCCTTTGTTTTTTCAAATATTGCAAAAATGTAATTTTTTGACTTGCCTCTCAAGTCATTAATATTTACATTAGCGGAGATTTGTTTACATTATTATATTAATGAGTACAAATGCTTTTAAATAATGTCAAGTAAGTTTCTCTCAACTGTTTTCTGTGAGCGCGCGGATGTTGCCATTCAGCGGGTAAGATAACCGCTACCTCCATAATAAATATGCCCTACACTTTCGGGATTAATGATCTTAGAAGTTCCTCGTTCTATCGATCGATCAATCACTTGGCAATGACCTGCTTGAGCCCGAGTCCGTTGAGGATCATGATGAGCACGATGACGGCGCCAAAGGGCACCGCGGCCGCCGCCATGCTCCCCAGCGACGCCAGGAGAGGATGGTGGCGTACGGCCCCACGCCCAGCACCTCGTTCGTCATCTGCGCCACGAAGGACGGCTGCCGATCGCCAGGAAGGACGCCGCGCCGTCCTTGTTCAGGTTCACTCCGATGGGCACCAGGAAGTGCACCACCCTGCGCCACACACGCGCTGCTCTTCGCACCTCGGCCTACACCTCGCGCATTGAAAGGGGAGGTTGCCGAGAGGGCAAACTGCGTTCCGGCGGGATTCGGATATTCGTCCATGGGTGGTCCTTATACTCCTGCGGAGGGTGTAGGTACAGGCCACCGCCTAGGTACTCACCCTGAGGCTTGCCCCCCCCCCAATAAAGTGCAAGGGGTGCATAATACGGCATGCACTTATATACAGAGTGTCCGGGGAGCAAACGTCGAAACTTCGAAAATAAGCTCTTAAGACAATTCTAAGCATATTTTGTCTAATACAACTACGTGGAAATTCCGAATGGTTAAGCCGCAATGAGCACTCAAAATTTGGTTTGAAAGATTGATTTCTAGGCAAAAATTTGCATTATGGAAGTACTAGCGTACCCGTGCGAGAACTCTCGCATGTTAAAACCCACCCATTCCCTATCCATTTGTCTATCTTTTCAATTAAGAAGGAAAGTTGTTTATGAAACATGTTTATTTTTAATGTATAAATGTAACTTCTAATGTACTTGCAGAATATAAAAACAAAAATAAGCAATACAATTGATTTTGGAAAACAAATTTTCAATAAAAGTTTATTCAGCATTATAGAGCGATGTTCTCGGAACAATTCCATACTTCTTTAAAAAACAACTTTGAACGAATTATTCACTCCTCCTTGAGAGTTAACTTTTCGCTTTCCTTGATAGTCACAAACATAACAGAAAAGGTTTTTACTCTTCAGAAAGCAAAGCAAAGTAAAGTAGTGGGTAAATACCAATGGAGCAAGTACAACCCTACTCTTTGCAATATTACTTGAATTTCCTTGATTTGTTATGAGGAAAGAGGGGGTTTTGAAGAGTTCAGGGGCCAGCTTGCTGGGGTGCGAAAAATTATTGTATACTAAAAAGTATTGGATTATATTCAGCGTTCTTATGTACTTCAAGAAAAGCTATTCCGAGCCAAAAAATAAGTTAATATTTTTCACCTTTGAGTACTAAATACAATTTAGTAGGCTTAGACTTCACTTCTGTACATGGGAATGTTACTCAAACGATGTTTGCATATTGAATATCTTAACGAACCGACACCTTGAGTTTAATATCAAACGGTGTATTATTTACAATATGAGTTTGCAGCTGGGCGTTGATGTACGTACTTCCAGACACCACCAACATTTAAATCGTGTCTTTGGACTGAGAATGTTGGCAGTTGTCGAGTGACTTCTCCTATTCTTGTCTATAATTTTAAATTTACTTGCTTTTTTTTTAAATTAATTCACGTAGTATTGTAGGTCAGCGGGATTTGATTTTTTGTTTGTCATTTATTTCAAGCTATTTTACTTTAGCTAATTTAAAACGTTTGTTCTTTGTGCACAGCACAAACCCTACCTGTGTCTTTGGTTTAGAAACACACAACAAAAGTTTGAGAGATCATTTACATACATTACAGAGTAATACATGAATTAACACTATTATTTGCTTTATCTTATCGTAAAAAAGGATATATTTCTGTGACGGGACTTTGAGAATTACAAAAACCGAAGTAATTTTATGTAGATGTGCAATCATAAAGTTATTGAACACATTATTGAATGGCAGGTTATGACTTTTTTCAAGTCATAGCAAAAATGCCTGCATTTGCACAGGCAGCAACCCCAGGCTAACGAAGTTTAGTTTACAATGATCAAATCATCAAACCCCATGAAATATTTAAATCCCACAAAGAAAATATTTAAGGAGCTATGTAGTATGCCTAGGAATTCCAAACGGAGGGAATTCCAAAAAGAATTGTAATATTTTAGCGGGAAAAATTCTTGTCAGAAAATTAAAGGCCCGAAAACTCTCACTGTTTTATGTCACTATAAGAAAGAATGAG
The DNA here is from genome assembly GCA_031308135.1 of Acheta domesticus. Lineage (NCBI taxonomy): Eukaryota > Metazoa > Arthropoda > Insecta > Orthoptera > Gryllidae > Acheta > Acheta domesticus. Next base: position 35,972,517 of record JAHLJT010004567.1, on the reverse strand, counting down.
AAAATTCCAGTAAACATCCTCAACGTCTCAACTTCAATTTCATCAACTTCAAAAGCTGCACAACTGACACTTTTCAAATCTTTAATTTTGAATTTTGAGGTAGACGCCGAATAAATTTCGAACTTTTGCAATTTTTGAAAATTCAGAACGTGAAAATGGGAGCTATGCCACCTTAATAAGTGTATTTAACTTTATTCTTAAAAGTAATTTTAAGAAAAAATTTGGAGCCGTTTTTGACAATATTTTGAAAATGATCGGGGGGCTGATCTATTTTGAAGAAAGTTTTTCAAAATCGCGGCGCTTCGAATGGACGCAGATTGTCCGGGGAATATTCATTTTGGAAGAAATCGCACGTATGGTTTAAGCGCTAGTGTTGTTCACAGACGGACAGACAGACGGATAGACGGACGGTCGGGCCGGCGGGTAGACGCACGTTTTGAAAAAACAATTTTTCGGTATCAGGGACTCCAAAACGTGTATTTCTTTTAAAATCTCGAAATCGATTTACCGCAGCATTGCATAACTTTCCCTATACTACGTATATTACTCCGTATATACGTACGTACACGGGAAAGTAAAAAGTGATACTCCTGTACGGTTAATTCATCTATGACTGGTTGGTATGATCCAGATATTTGCACGTTATTGCAGGAAATTTCGTAAGTCGAATATTCAGAGCAATTACCTGCAGTGCACTGAGCGAAGCAGTTATAGATTGTTGAATTTTACTTTAATACCATTCATACTTATTTGCAAAAGAAAATAAGGCTATCTTGACGTCAAAACCTACAAATTTAGTGCAGGAAGGTTACATTAAGAAACAGTATATTAAGAAATCTTCAATAACAGAATGAATTTATACAAAGTACGTCCAGAAAGTAAGTTCCGTTTTGTAATAAAATTAATTGTGTACAGATCCAGAAAAGTTGTTTATTTCACAAAATTCTACAACTCTTAAACTACTTTTCCACATAACTGCCGAAATTTTGGAGGCATTTGTCATAGCGTAGCACAAGTTTTTGTATACCTTTTTCATAGAAATTTGCCGCCTGTGTCTTCAACCAGTTGGAAACAGTGTCTTTCAGCTCGTCGTCGTTGTTGAAGTGTTGACGCCAAGGAAAGACTTGAGATGTAAGAACAGATGAAAGTCCCTAGGAGCAAGGTTAGGGCTGTACGGAGGATGGTCAAACACGTCCCAGCCAAATCCCTGTAGGAGGTTTTTCGTCACATTTGCAGTGTGTGGCCGTGCGTTGTCGTGAAGAAAAACACCACCTTTTGACAGCAATCCCCCGCGCTTATTCTGTATTGCGCGGCGCAATTTCCTAAGTGTCTCGCAATAAGCATCTGCTGTGATTGTTTGACCACGCGGTAAGAAATCAATGAGTAAGATGCCTTTTCCAGTCCCAGAACACTGTGCATATCATTTTTCGAGGAGTCAAGATTGCTTCGGCTTAACCTTTGCTGGGGATGAAGTGTGCCTCCATTCCATTGATTGCCGCTTACTTTCAGGGGTGTCGTAAGAAACCCAAGTTTCATCTCCTGTGAATATCTGTGTCAGAAATTCTTCGCCGCTTTCAGCATAACGGGCCAAAAACTGAAGTGCACTACCCATCCGTTTTTTTTGTGTTGCTCAGTAAGAATCGTTGGTACCCAACGTGAGCAAAGTTTACGAAATTTCAGTTTTTTCGGTAACAATTTCATGCATTAGTGATCGTGAAATTTGGGGAAATTCCATAGCGAGAGCACTAATTGTAAACCTTCGGTTTTCCTGAATCTTGTCATCAATCGCGTGAACCAATTATTCTGTAACCAAAGATGGACGCCCACTTCGTTCTTCATCGCGCACATCACTACGTCCGTCATTGAACTGTCGGACCCATCTTCTCACCATTGAATCACTCATCGCATTTGGTCCGTAAACTTCGCAAATTTGCCGATAAATTTCACTTGGTTTCACTTTTCTCGCATTCAGAAAACGAATCACAGATCTGATTTCACAAGCGGCGGGATTTTCAATCAACACCGACATTGTAAACTAGCACAACAAAGCGTACGTGACTGACAGCGATCTCCAAATGGCTCACGTTTATTTCCCTTGATACAGAGCGTCTACCGCGCATGTGTGGAACTGCGATCGCAGCGCTGCAGCGGAGATAAATTGAAACGGAACTTACTTTCTGGACGTGCCTCGTATTTTGAAGTGTCAGTTGTGCAGCATTTGAAATTGATGAAGTTCAGATGATAAGGATGTGTTTTGGCATTTTCTCATTCTTTCTTAGTGACATAAAACAATAAACGTTTTCGCGCATATGCAATATTTTAAGATTTATTTCTTTTCAAGATTTCTACACTACATCTCCATTCTTCTCGATTTCACTACAGGTACTAAATGTTCTTAATTATTTGAAGACCGATCAGTTCAAATAATCTCATGAGAGCTCACCTGGGATCGACGCCGTGCTCCAAAAGGCACTCCATCAGCACCGGAAGCGATGCCATGCTAGACGATGTGACGTAGGAAGTGACGAGTGCGTTGACTAGACTTTTATAAATTTGACGAGATTCACTCTCCCGAGCACAAATAAGGTTAAAGGCTGCACCAGTACCAGTTGTATAAGAAACGTTCCATTTACTGTCAATATGTATATACCCCATGTACTAAAAAACTCCCCGAAATCCTCTATCATCATGATTTCAGTCAATATCAAAAAGAACAAACACACTGGGGCAATCCACAAAGTCCATATTGCCAGTTTCATAGATATTTGGTATATTTCTCGCACTACAACTAGAAAACCTTGCGCTCTATCTGCAAGAATTGTGAAACATAGTCCAATCATCGTGGCGACGAAGATCATTCTAGTAAGTTCATACCATCGTTGTACTTAATTCGAGTCTCCCATTTTAAAACATTGTCTGTACTGCTATCATTTGGTTGCACAACTTTTGTTTGTTGCTGCTGCACGTAGATTCGCACCATATTCGCTGGAATTATATTTCTAAACATATCAAGAAATATGTCTAAGATGGTCCCTTTATCGTCTAAAGAAACATCACTCTTCAATGAATCAGAATCACTTTGTCCACGTCCTGGACGAACAATAATTGCCATTACCAATCCAAGAATGGCCGATATAAATTTTGTAACAATCACGTACACTATAAATTGCCATCCTAACGTCTTGGAAACAGATAGATCTAATGAACCGAGCGCGACCACGATGCACGCTACGATGAGCGGAGTGGCCGAAAGTTTCAAAAGCCGAATCAGGATCATTCCGGGGAAGGCCACATAGTCTCTTGCCCTGGGATCCATGGGGCCACTGGTTGATCTTATAAGAAACCCCATGGCGATACCCAACACCACTCCAGTCACTAACAAAATGGTTAGGAGGTTGTTGAGTAATGCATTCCGGATTCGTTTTCCTATAGTAGGTTTTGGTTCTTCCATATTTGTCTACATCTAACAAGTCACTTTTTTCAACAGAACAGGAAAAATGTTAGAGATATAGTCGTGTTTGACATTCGCAAACAGGTTTGTAAATACTGGAGGGTTGTCAGGAAACAATATTTTCAATTGTCAAACAATAGTTGACAAATTACGCCCAAAACGGACCTCAACCAATGATGTATGTAAATACCACTAGATGGCTGACTCCGCGCTTTCCCAATAGGCGGAGGTGAGGCCGTTACAGGGAGCCATGTTGCACGGCAAAAGCTTTGAACGTCAATTGCAGCCCATGACAGTTCGGTAAATTTTTACGAGTGTAACACGTATACATTGTATTTATTAACATGGTTCTGTTCCATCATAAGAAAGTAAAGCTGTAGACAACAACAAATTGTCGAAATATATTTTATAATTTACATAAAACTACGAACAGCATTGACAAGGTGTTACCGGAGACTTGCAAAAATGAGGACTTGTTTTTTATGATGACATACAGGTACACACTTCTTATACTACTTCAGAAGAGATAGTTTATATGATAATACTGCACGTGACAGTAAATTATTATTACTACGGCAGCTTTATTATTAAGGATTCTTTCTCTGTTTCAAAATTCCGTTTTCAAATATAAGAATAAGACGTACTTATTGTTCATGTGATTAGAAAAACTGCGTTTCACTCCAAATATTCCTTTTTTCTCTCTTAATGGATGGTTGTAAATAACTGCTGGATTTGGGAGGTGGCAGAGAGATTTAAGATGAAAACACGTAGAGAAATATAGTACATATGTACTTTTTATGGGAGACATTTTTATTTGCACATGAATACAAAAACTTTTTGCAGGAACAAATATTCAAATGGTACCTATCACCATTGAAAGAAAATATTCAAATAATAAAAATGTTTCTTTTAATTTTACGTAACGGGAAATAGAACAAAACATACATTTAAAGAATAAATGAATAGATTAAAATGCATGTTCAAAACATGAACACTTAAGACTAAGATTCCACTACACGATATTGTTGTGAAACCCACCTTATAGTGGTAAAACATGGATAAAACGAAGGCTAAATATAATTGATTTCCTGGGCCAATTTTGAAAATACCAATTACATTAAGTAAAGATCAAAATGAAAACATTTAAAAAATCAAAACAAAAATGTTTCACTAATCACTCAAGCGAAAACTCACTACAACACACCGCTTTCTGCAACACGGACAAGGTTTTTGCCGTGCAAAATGGCGCCTTGGGTTGCCTCACCGCCAAGGTGACAGTCATCCATCTAGGAGTATATGTATACATCATTGGCCTCAACCCAGTACCACCTAGATACCGAGAAGGTATTGCTCAACCGCAGTATCATGGCCTTGGCAATACCCGTCGGTGAAACAAAAAACAATTCAATACTTGGCCCAAGTGGCACAACGTTCTCAAGGAGATGACAATTTGGCCACGTTTCTTTCATTTCGAATTTGTTATAACAGAATATAAAAGTCACTATATATTATGAATATTTAATATTTAATATCTAAAGAATTCTTCTTAATAGGAAAATTAAAATTGCCCATGACTCACTTAGTTCTTTTGACATCCATTGAACTCGCGTAGATACAAGGAGATGTTTGCAATACTTTTGCAGTAAAATGTGAAGTTAATAAAACGTGCATTATGCTATATTTTCATAGCATTCATAAAATATCAAATAAATCAAGTTTTTGAGAAGGTTCGATAACTTGTGTGATGATATTCTATTATTCTTCCTAGTTACTAATTAATATTTACCCTTCAGAAGTAGAAGAAAACCCGATTGTAAGAGAGAACTTAGAAAGTACTCTAAATCAGTCAGAATTTGTTGTGTGTTTCTAAACCAAAACGTATTTAGATGCTGTATGAATATTCGGTTATCTTTCATCTATTAGTAAATAAATAATATTTATTAATCAATATTTAAAAAATCTTCCCATGGTTTTACATCTGTCATTTTTTCACGCCAGTCTCCTGGCACAAATTTCTTGGAAACTGTGTTTCTATCATTAAGCCTTCAAACATACTAACCAAGGTATAATCGTCCGAAAATCTCGTTAATTTCTCAATTAATTATTAACATTTAATTAATTATTAATATTTAATTAATTATTAATATTTAATTTAATTATTGCTATTTAATAATTAAATATCACTATTTTTATCATATCAATAAAGGAAACGTTAGTGCTCTTTGCTTCCAAGTGGGCGCGCACCATCCCACGAGCGCGAGGTGTATATACGGAGTGTCCGGGGAGGAAACGCCGAAACTTCGAAAATCAGCTCTTAAGACTATTCTAAGCATATTTTGTCTAATAAACAACGTGGATATTCCAAATGCTTGAGCCGCAATGAGCACTCAAAAGTTGATTTGAAAAATTGATTTCTAGGCACAAATTTGCATTATAGAAGCATAGAAACACCAGGAACATAAAAGTTGTTTATTATTTACGAAAGAAAAGAATATATTTGTTCAGAAAGAAACATTAAGCGAGAGATAAAAAAGCACCCAATTTACATAATTCCACTGCTTTTTTATTTCTCGCTTAATTTTCCTGTCTGAGCAAATATATCCATTTCTTTTGTAAATAATAAACAATTTGCATGTTTCTGGAGTGTTACTATCGTCTCCTGTATTATTTCAGTAGTATACCTTTGCGTTCTGGCTCTCACACGCAACCAATCTTTATAAATGAGGGCTCTAAAGAAAGTGAGTTTCACGGAAACTTGACGAATTCCATTTTGACTTTAAAATGTGGATGATTTCTTAAAAAAAACGCATCGAAAAATTCATGTAAAATGCAGCCCGCATCACACGTCAACCTATATCGGCAAATAACTCATAAACAAAGCATTTTAGAGCCTTAAAAAGTAAAATTTTGAGGCCGAACGCCTCAAAGAAACGTTTTTCACGCCATAATCTACAAGATGAGATATTCCCCGATCCATTCAATTAACTTTTCGGTTCCACGCAAAGAGTATATCTCGTTCCGCGCTTCAATACTATCAAGGCCACCTCAATATTTCAGCCCTTCCTGCTGGTAGCAATTTTTATGGCGACACGCTTAGAAGGCTTAGATTTGACAACCTTTATTTACGCTTTCTGTTAACACCGTAGTTTGTGCAGTCTGACGAGGTTTATTTGCATAATCATTAATTCAATATTTCAGCAACAACTAGAAGTACTGTTATAGTTGCTTGATACCTATGAAGATTGTTTCTTTGCGCGTAGTGAAACCAATCAATTAACGTTTTACCGGTGTCTGTAAGTGCTGTGTACCTAATTGAGGAGTGATATGGGTTCACAGAGAAGGGTGAAGACTGTGTTTTACCTGTACCAGTATTTTCGTTATCATTCAATGAAATTTTAAAGTCAGCGGGTTCAGACACGTAGCTTTCTCAAAAGTAAATAGCTTTTCTAATATTTTTTTGACTCATGAGACGCTAAAAGCTAGCTGTCAAATAATATTGAATAATTACTACAAATGTTGTCTTTAAGGAAGTGCTGTGAATTGTTCCAAGAAAACTCTCCATGATACTGAATAAATATTTATTGAAAATTTATTTTAAACATCAATTACATTGTTTTTTATTTTATTTGTAATTGTGTTAGTACATTGCGAGTTACCTTTATATACTGTAATCACCCCCCCTTCTGCTTTGGGAATTGGACCGGTGACAGGTTTTTCATAACAAGAAACACATAACACATAACTAAATTTTACAAGAACAATTTAATCTATTCAAAAATGAGATGATGGATGAATTTACAATGAATTACATAACATGATACTTGGTGGCTCAATCAATTTTACTTGGCAATTATTGACTGCCATATTTAAACAAATTGGTACAATGCAATTCTAAATTTAGGCCGCTGGATTATTGAAGATGACGCTGATGGCGTATGAACTCCTCCCTCTGAGGGTTGCAGTCCTTCCGCATTATTGCGGTAATAAGTACGACATTACCATGTCTGATGTTTCGAGAGGAATGCCCCTCAGCTGGCGTCGGCTTCGAGCAGGCGGGGGAGGGTGGCCCCTCGCTCCTCCGCTTTGTCCAAGGTCGACCTCTCCCTCAGCCACTTCCGTGGACGCCGCCGTCAGGTCGTTACCCAGCGATAATCACCTTCCAGGCACCCGGGATGACGTCATGAGCGACAGCTGCGGCGCGTTCCCTTTCTCTCCGAATTTGCGACTCGCGAACAGTTCATGTGAGCGACGCAAACGCGTATGGTGTGCAATCACGATTACTACCGGTTATTTGCACTGGTAGCAGATCACGTTCGGCTATGGTTTTCGTCACGAATTTTGGAGACTCGGTCCACGCAACGACTGATGCGGGAAACCTGTATTTACGTCCCCATGTGATTATTCCCCGCTAACTAGGCGAGTGCAAGTTACTCATGAGAACTTGAGAGCAATTACTTCTCGCGAAGTTCGACTAGCAGTGTCGGCTCGCGAAGTTCTAACAGAAGTGTCGGCTCGCGGAGTTCTAACAGAAGTGTCGGCTCGCGCAGTTCTAACAGAAGTGTCTCTCGTGGAGTTCTCCCGTCCTGGCGAGAGCTCTGATACACCCCATTACTTTTTTCGGTTTGCTCTGACTGACGAAACTTGAATTTCGGCGGAGTGGCGGGGCGAATCTCCGACCAATGTCTATTCTTGTCGCAGACGAAAAATCTCCGTTGATTTCAGAGTCCGTTGGGCCGGCGAGTGTCGGTTTCGCCCCGCGGTTCGCGAAAGTTCGTTGTGGCCTAGTTCCCAAGAGCGGCACGTGTGAAGAGTCCGTTTAGTTGTAAACATGGAGTGGTTGTGTGTCTCAGGGTTGGTGCTTTGTTGATCGCGCCAAACAGACAAAGCCTGCCGTTCTCCTCCCCCTGCTTTGGGTTGGCGGTGGCGTGGTTCGGACGGCGGGCTGCAGAAAAGGAAAGGCCGGTCATAAACTCCAACCGCCCCTCGCTTTGTAAGTGCTTGGGGTTGCTGAAACGCGAGCAGAGCCCCTTCCCGTTCTCGTGACGCGCCCGATTGATTTGAAATTTATAAGAAATTAAATAATATTTTGATCATACTTCGCGTCGGATCGTACCGTTACAATACTTTTAAACAAATGAACATGTTTCGTTAACTACTTCCCCTCTTAAAATGGAAATATAAGGAAATATAATCTAACATAGGGTCTAACATGTGTCTAACAGTTCTCGCACGTGTACGCGGAGGTAGTAGGGGAAAACTTGTGTATGGTACAACACAAAGAACAAATGTTTTAAATTAGCTAAAGTAAAATAGCTTGAAATAAATGAAAAACAAAAATCAAATCCCGCTGACCTACAATACTACGTGAATTAATTAAAAAAGCAAGTGAATTTAAAATTATAGAAAGAATAGGAGAAGTCATTCGACAACTGCCAACATTCTCAGTCCAAAGACACGATTTAAATGTTGGTGGTGTCTGGAAGTACGTACATCAACGCCCAGCTGCAAAGTCATACTGTAAATAATACACTGTTTGATATTAACTCAAGGTGTCGGTTCGTTAAGATATTCAATATGCAAACATCGTTTGAGTAACATTCCCATGTACAGAAGTGAAGTCTAAGCCTACTAAATTTTATTTAGTACTCAGAGGTGAAAATATTAACTTATTTTTTGGCTCGGAATAGCTTTTCTTGAAGTACATAAGAACGCTGAATATAATCCAATACTTTTTAGTATACAAATAATTTTTCGCACCCCAGCAAGCTGGCCCCTGAACTCTTCAACACCCCCCTCTTTCCTCATAACAAATCAAGGAAATTCAAGTAATATTGCAAAGAATAGGGTTGTACTTGCTCCATTGGTATTTACACACTACTTTACTTTGCTTTGCATTCTGAAGAGTAAAAACCTTTTCTGTTATGTTTGTGACTATCAAGGAAAGCGAAAAGTTAACTCTCAAGGAGGAGTGAATAATTCGTTCAAAGTTGTTTTTTTAAAGAAGTATGAATTGATCCGAGAACATCGCTCTATAATGCTGAATAAACTTTTATTGAAAATTTGTTTCCAAAATCAATTGTATTGCTATTTTTGTTTTATATTCTGCAAGTACATTAGAAGTTACATTTATACATTGAAAAATAAACATGTTTCATAAACAACTTTCCTTCTTAATTGAAAAGATAGACAAATGGATAGGGAATGGGTGGGTTTTAACATGCGAGAGTTCTCGCACGGGTACGCTAGTACTTCCATAATGCAAATTTTTGCCTAGAAATCAATTTTTCAAACCAACTTTTGAGTGCTCATTGCGGCTTAACCATTCGGAATTTCCACGTAGTTTATTAGACAAAATATGCTTAGAATTGTCTTAAGAGCTTATTTTCGAAGTTTCGACGTTTGCTCCCCGGACACTCTGTATATAAGTGCATGCCGTATTATGCACCCCTTGCACTTTATTGGGGGGGGGGCAAGCCTCAGGGTGAGTACCTAGGCGGTGGCCTGTACCTACACCCTCCGCAGGAGTATAAGGACCCCCATGGACTAATATCCGAATCCCGCCGGAACGCAGTTTGCCCTCTCGGCAACCTCCCCTTTCAATGCGCGAGGTGTAGGCCGAGGTGCGAAGAGCAGCGCGTGTGTGGCGCAGGGTGGTGCACTTCCTGGTGCCCATCGGAGTGAACCTGAACAAGGACGGCGCGGCGTCCTTCCTGGCGATCGGCACCGTCTTCGTGGCGCAGATGACGAACGAGGTGCTGGGCGTGGGGCAGTACGCCACCATCCTCTTCCTGGCGTCGCTGGGCAGCATGGCGGCGGCCGCGGTGCCCTTCGGCGCCGTCATCGTGCTCATCATGATCCTCAGCGGACTCGGGCTCAAGCAGGTCATTGCCAATTGATTGATCGATCGATTAGAACGAGGAAACTTCTAAGATCTTTAATCCCGAAAGTGTAGGGCATATTTATTAATGGAGGTAGCGGTGATCTTACCCCGCTGAATGGCAACATCCCGCGCTCACAGAAAACAGTTGAGAGAAACTTTACTTGACATTATTTAAAGCACTTGTACTCATTAATATAATAATGTCAACAAATCTCCGCTAATGTAAATATTAATAACGTGAGAGGCAAGTCAAAAAATTACATTTTGCAATATTTGAAAAACCAAAGGAATAGAGCAATATGGCGTTTTTGTCAGCTCATAGATACCATTTAGCACTATCCCTACCAAAAGTTTAAAGAAGAAATTTGGAGCCGGTTTTGAGAAGATCTTGTTTTTGTACTTTTTTTTAAAATTGCACATATTGCATGCAATATTGCCCGAAAACTACTACAATTTTCAAAAAACTGTACATGACCTTAAAGAAAGAACTTACTATGAAGAACAAATTTTATTTGTAAGAAATATCTCTATTTTCAATTTTGTAGTTGGAGGAAGATGCCGAAAAAAAATCAAAACTTTCGCAATTTTCGAAAATTCAGATTTAAACGTAAAAATCTGACCTATGCAACCTTAATAAGTATATTCTACTTTATTCTTACAAGAAATTCAAAGAAAAATTTGGAGGTGTTTTTTTCAAAAAATGTTGAAAATGCCCGGGGGGCTTCATGTAAAGCATCACCCTCCAAAATTAAAATATCGGTTTCAAATTTAAGGGACCACGAGATCAGCCAGAAGGATTAGGGAGTATCAATTTCGGAAAAAAATCGGTTGAGCACCGTCGTAGTGTTGTTCAGCGACAGACAGACCGGCAAGCTGAGGAACGGACAGACATTTTGCTTTCAATTAGTTTTTCCTTATCAGGGACCCACAAAACAAGGATTCTGGCAGCACCACGTGTTAGGAGATTTTTTTCTTAATTTAGCAACTGGATTTATCCACTTTTTCTTTAGCAGGGCGCTGTAATACGAGTTTTTTCTGCCGAAAATTCGTTTTTTCGCGCATCATTACATAATTTTCTCCTATAGTAAACTGGAATGTAAAAATTAAAGATGATTTAATTTCTCGAAAACCAAAAAATTTCAAATAATATCTCAACGGCATATTACTTGCCCCATGATTCCGCATTGTTGAGCGAAATCTTCACTTCAATATCGTTAACCTTTTAGACGTTATGGGGATGGCCCATAGTGGGTGGGACATCCTGCAGTTACAAATAATGTCTCGCATAAGCATTTCTGGAAGTTGGAAATGAAAACAATATCGATTTATTAAAACAGATTAAATATTAATTTAATGTTACTTTTGAGGCACATTTAGTTTTTTTCTTGAAATCATCCGGCTCCTACCTGCAGATCAGTGAAATAAGTGATTAACGCTTGAAATGAATGGAAACATATCAAGCATATACTCTTGCCTCTCATTCACCTTCCTTTGCTGTGGTTGTAAAAGCGGGATATTTAAATTTTTGAAAGCCTTAATTCTTACTCATCCACTGGAGGTTTGAAAGTTTACTGTGAAACCAATGTCTTGATTTAAGTATTCTTGTACATGAATGTAAAATATTTCTATCTGACAAATCTAATCCATCTAATTTTTAGTCAGTTACAGACACCATTTTGCTCATTGTTCTTCTTTCTAGTTACAGACTTTTAAAGGTCTCTTAACACACATACCATTAAGTTTTAATTTCTGAATTAATTAAAAAAGTGTGATATGATTATATTATTTTTGTGTTTCCGAATACCAAATCTGGATCAAGCTCTTTATCAGCATATCTGAGCAGACGCTATAAATATCTCGAAAATCACTCATCACGAGGCAGAACACCACGTAGTCGTACCACTGGAGTTGTACCGCTATCAAATCAAATATATTGCTATGTCCTCTGAATCAGTTTTATCAGTGATGCGTTATTTCGTTAACAGAAAGAACTTTCGAGTTCTATCACTTTCAGAATAAATATACAACACTTGTGCCGACCTGCAAATTGAGTTAATTCAATTTCTCAAGAAAGAGGAGTTGTACCACCACTAAAATAATGCCTCCTTGCCCTCTTTGCTACAGGTACCTACATTGAACCGATCATAACATCTCATATGTTAATTGACAATGGGAATAAAGATTGTCTTTCTTTATTTCTTCAGAATTTAGTTGGAGGCCTTCTGGCTGTTGACTGGATAAACGATCGAGGACAAACGCTCACAAGCATTGCTGGTAACGCCGTACATCCTAAGTTACTTGAGAAGTGGAATCGCAAACTACTGGAGGAAGCCAAAGAAGGACTTCAGTAAAATGAAACTCTGGATGAATAAAATAGGAGTGAATCTAAATGCACTTTCTACTAAAATGCAACAACTGCAACTGATGATGTGGAGATGAATATGATGGCTCTGCCGTAAGGAATGAAACTCATTATCTCTTTCTGTCGGCTCCTTGTATTTCTCGATTGTGTAAAAATGGTACCAAAATATTTTTTTATTTATGAGTACAAGGCATTTAATTGCCTAAAATTTACGAAATCACAATTATAATGTTTTATTATATTGAAAACAACATGCATGTATAGACCATTTATATATCATATTCTAGATTTTTATTCAAAAGGACAAACGATAAAGAATGAGAAATATGTAAGAAATAAAATGTTATCCAACACATTTACTCCTTATTTTTTTAGGATTGTACTAAATGTAAACTTGAACTCTATAACAAATTGTGTTAAATTTGTTTGACATTTGGTTTAAAAAGGTATCTTGACGTACTATTTTAGACATATTTTAGAGTTTAAATATAGTTTTGTTTCGGAGAAGGTGAGAGCCTCTGATATGCCACTTCCTGTGAACAGTGGTAGCTACTGAATTTAAAGGAGACAAAACGGTTCATCTCATGACAATTCTGAGAAGGAAAGTATGTGCGGGGGCATCGTAGATGCCGTCGTACTAGTTAAGTATTTAGGGCGTGTCCTAGAGCAGGCTAGAGCGTCCTAAATCAGGCGTGTCCTAGAGCAGCCGCGTAGTTCTAGAGCAGGCATGTAAAGGTCGCGGGCAAGGTAACAAGCTTACTAGAGCTCGCGGGCACTGCGGTGATAGAAATTGGCGCGAGATTTAAAAGTAAGGGTTCTACAATTGCTACGGAACGGCAGTACGTCACTAGATACCTGGCCCATGGAAGTCTTTGGGAGAAATTGTTGACAGATATTGTTACAAATTTGGCTACATTAATTCACATTTTCTCTTTAACGCAATGAAATTATCTATTCAAATGAAATACTACATGAGTCAGATCTCTAATTATCAATTGAGAGTAAAATAAAACTATGAATAAAAATATACTGGTTTTGTATACCTGTTTACTTAAGAATGATATAAAAGCAATAAAAACATTAATTTTCTACGTTCAGGTTAGGAGTCTTAACAGACAAATATTATTTTCTGTTAAAGCGCTGTCCGACCGTAAGCAGCATTGTTAACTTATAACTTAACTTTAAGTTCACTTATAAGTTAAGACTTATTAACAAGTCTCTATAGCAGACCTGCACAACGCCTGCTCCCGCGGGCATTCTGCACTTGGGAGCCGGTCGTCTGCCCGTGGCAGCGCCGAAAGTGCAAGTAGTGGGGAGTAGGAAGCTTTGCGGGGAGGGGAGAAGTGTGACGTAGCACGACGCGGCGCGTAGATTGAATGCCTGGGCATCTAATAATGATCCATGCTTCAAAATTAAATGCCATTTGTTTAAATGGATTATGTCTAGTATTTCAAGCTACCAGGGTCATAATTCACTGTTTACGTTCTGTGCACTGCTGTATATCCACCTTTGTATCCACCACTGTATGAATTTTCATTTTCTTATATTTTTAAAGAAAATAACATGTTCATTGTGACTTTTAAGCAATATTTTAATGCAATAGCTTTAAAATATATGCTTATATATAAGAAAAAATATTTAATTCTATCTAACAAAAAATTGCAATTTAATAATTGATTGTTCGCCAGGAATGTTATAATCTCCAAATCATAGAAAAATGAACAAAATCATGAGAGCAATCTCTCACATCAAGATTGACATAAAATAAAATATGTGGCAATTCCAAGAAGGGTAATATTTAATAGCACATTTGTGACCATTTTTCCCCCATTACGACACTGAATACAAGAGATCAACGAGCAAACTTTTGTGACGATATATTACGGACAATCATAAGATAAACATGGGTATTCTTAAATAGAATGGAAAGGGCTTCATATTTTTATTAGATCTCGTACACGACTCTACCCTCTTGTCAGAAATTAGAACAGAAAATAATTATGATTTTTTTAAGAACACTATGTTTTCGCTTTTGAGAGAACCGTCTTATTCAATTAAACATAATTAATAAAAAAGTAGTTTATTGATGTCATCATCAAACAAAAACAATTCAGTATCAAAATTTTGGATTTAGCACAACACTACATTTGTGATGACATCGTAGCAAATTGAATTACATTATAAGCCCTACAAGCAATTATAATTCTTGGTCTCGAAATCTAATACGTATAATTCGTTGTAGTTTCGCCCTGTCATATACCAAGAACAAACATTTGCAATATAATACAAAAGACTATATTATTTGAACTGTATATGACTGTCATGTTCTTGCCGATTGCTCTTTAAATTTACGCGCTATCTTTCGAATTGCGCATTCTGATTGGTGGTTCCTACTCCTAGATTGGGTCTCATCCCCACCCTTCATCGATTTTCTCATTTGCACCCGAGTTGCCCGCACGCAGCTCCTGAGGTCAGTGAAAGTGCAAAATGTTGTGCAGATCTGCTCTATAGAGAGAAAACGAAAACAAGGAAAGAATTCACCGTTCAAACATATTCCTTTCACGTGGCAAAGATGTTATATAAGGGAGAATTTAGTAAGAAAATAAACACAAAATCGTGATAGGTAGTGAAGAACATAAACATAATACAATTCTCATTTATTTGATGGAACAAATCTGGCAAACATATTTTCTTGTGAAGCCACTATTGCCCGCTAGGCGCCGCTACACCCCTTTCTGGATTTGGAAGGGAAATAAGCACAGGGTCAAGGGAAGCTGCCTGTGCCCGTCGGTGCGCTGGACTCTGCAGGCGACCAAGTAGCACGTGCGGGCGGGTTAGACGTGCCTGTTCTACAGACTGTAAATCAGTGTTGTCAAGGTCGTTGCCACGAGCGGGCAGGAAATTGCCCCTCCACGCAGTTCATTACCCCGCCATCAGAGACAACGCCTCCCCTATTGTAAAACGGCGGGGTTAATAGTAATTCCCTTTCCCGACGCTAGTTGCGCAGAGAATCTTGTGGCATGCTACGTGCCACGACGCGTGCCACTGTAAATGAACAGACGCGGTCTTTATATAATGCCAACACATGCTTAGATTGCACAGATACATTACGCATGCTTACTTCTTTTGGAGAATACACAGTCTTTATTATTCTGTTCGATGAGAGCTACAGAAACGCCAAGGGGGTGGTGCATCGGTGTGAGGAAAGGTGCGTACGTGCGTTGCAGAGTGTTTAGTGGTGTTGGCCTGACTCCTTGCATGGTCTCTTCGAACTGGAGCCTTGTATTGGGTTGTTTCCAGGTTTGGACTCCTCTCTGCTGTACGGGGTTGGGGATCAGGAGTCTGGGTAGTAAGTGGAAGGGTTATTTTTAGAAAAGGGATCCACTTCGTTCTGCTCCTATAAGCAACATTAACGGTAAATATGGTTTCGTACAGACGAGGGCGCTTGAGCGAGGTCGTACACAAAACCTCCGGACCGAGAAAGAAATTTTCTAGTACGCCGAAAGAGAGCCCTTACTACACATGTGGATGTAGTATTTTCTTTCTTCTACTCCCTGCATATTTTTTCTTTGTTTTTGGCAACACTGCAATTTCCATCTTTTTAATTTCTTTGAAGACTTCTATTCAATTCATGTTGACACTTTGTACATTCCATGTATACCTTGTACATTACACTTATGAACAGTTTTCTTTACCAAGTCGTTTCCTGGACCATTCTGCATCATATTTACTGGGATATTTAACGTTTTATTTTTTTATACGTGTAGGGGCGCTGATCCTACGCCCTAACCCCTCACTCTGGAGGACCAGAGATTTATTTTCAATGGTACTTTCCTTTAGACAAGCCGGCTTCTCTCTCGCCTTCAGAGACTTGTCTGCCCTTGCCTCCTTAGAAAAATTAAGGAAGTCAAACGTGAGAGAAGAAGGAGACGAAAAAATAAGAATTAATATATGTTAAAAAGGGAAGAAAAGAAAAACCTCCCTAGCTCTCGAAACCTAATAGCATAGAAATACGACAAATCGCCAAAAGAGACCTTAAAGTAAAGACATCAATCGTGTGGTACAAGTAAGTGGAAATAATACGACCACTAGACAAGTATACCATCGTAGCGACAGTACCGCAGGTAGGGGAGAAATAGAAAAACTGGATATATTGGAATCTAAAAGTTAGAATAAGTGAGGACCCTTTGTCTGACTCCTCACCCGAGACCTGGGGTGACCCTACAGGCAGCAGTACTGACCGGTTCAGCTCCACTACCCTCGTATATTGACCTGATTGGAGTGCACAGACTTTCACGCCAGCACCTACAGTGCTACGTTATGGCGATGATTCCTGGAGGATGCATGCATCTGAATCGAAAATTTCCAGGACTCTGGATAGGTAGAGGAAGGCTTATAAGTTGACTGCCGCGATCTTCATATTTGAATCCTTTGGATTCCTTCTATTAGGACATTGTATGTTCTATGTGTTTAGTTCCATAGCAGTGAAGAACCAAAGGACATTTTGACCTGCGAGAATTTAATAAATTTTTTGAAGACATCAGAAAGTACATCGAATATGTTAGCAGCGGTTGCAAGCGTGTGTTTTGCGATGAATGGGACGTTTTTCCGTGATTGTTGGGTGACTATTTCATGCATTTAATAAAAATAGCATACGAAAAATTGGAAATTTTCGTTTTAAATTTTTTCATTTAATTACTGTGTCTTTATTTTCTATTTAAAATTGTAAATCATTTTAAAATATTTTTCGTTTTCAGTAAATACTTCTTTGCTGTTCAGAACTTCGTCTCATTTCGTCTCAACTTTCGTCTCATAAAATTCCTCGTAGACATAATACTTTACTGCACTGTACATCAAACTCACGTCAGTAATGACGAACACAGTCACGAACAATGGCGCATGCTCGCCGCCCGACTCAGAAAAGGGACCACTAGATGAATTGTCCTGCATTTCTTTTTTCAAATTTCAATTTGACTGTTTTCAGGTTTCATGAATTTGAGGAGAAAACACATATGGCAAAAAGTATGCCAAAAATTATACAATTAATATTGCCCAACGTCATTAAGATGTGGATGTAGGTTATAAACCAAGCTCTTGTATTTGTGCGTTGGATTATTTAAGCCTACGTGTGAAACATGCGTATGCTCTTGGACATTCCGATCGTTCTGTGAGGAGAATCCTTAATTATGATCTTTATCTCCATCCTTACAAGATGGTAATTGTGCAGGAACTTTCAGAACGTGACTTCAATTGCCGGCGGAACGCGTGTGAGGTTCTTCTCGAAATCGTTCCTGAGGATGCTATTGTTTTTTTAGTGATGAATCCCATTGTTCATTTATGTGGGTCCGTCAACAAACTAAACATTGGCTACTGGGCTGACCCCAATCCTCGAGAACTGCATCAAAGGCCTTTGCATTCATCTAAAGTTAGAGTCTGGTGTGCAGTTTCCTCAGCTGGAATTATTGGTCCCTGGTTTTTTGAGGAAAATAAAGTCACAGTCAAAGAATTCGGACCGGTATGTAAACATGTTATAGGATTTTTTCCCACAGCTAAATGAAGTGGACTTAGGAGACACTTGGTTCCAACAAGACGGTGCAACTTCAAGAGCATCAATGGCTGTATTGAGGAAACACTTTCCGGAGCGCCCCATCTCAATTATGGTGATTTGGAGTGGCCGGCGCGCTCTCCCGATTTGACCCCTTATGATTTTTTCTATAGGAGTTTTTGAAATCCCATGTTTATGTGAACCGTCCAAGAACCCTGCAAGATTTGAAGACCAATATTCAGGAAGAAATTTCCAACATAACGCCCGATATGCTGGCAAGAGTCATGACAAGCTCCAGAAATCGGTTTACCAGTGTATGGGGAATGGGGGACGTCACCTACCTGATTTCATCTTCGAAACTATGTAAAAGAAACTTTAAGTATGCACCTACATTATAAAAAACAAAGGTTTTGTTATTCATAAAATGGGTTTTATTAAGTTCTGTAAAAAGTAAGTTGTGCTGCCGCATCCTGTTGGATAGTGGGTACAAATAAATAATAGGTTTGATGGGGATGCATAATGTAATTACGATATATTGAAAAATCGTACAAAATAAATACATAAAACAACTAAAGCAGAGTAAACTGTGATCCAAATCTTAATTTTGATTATGAACTAATTTTTTTATTATAGGAGGGAGATTTTTTTGGGAGTCATGTTTTATTACTGTCGGTTTTGCCTACTTTAAAGTGACGGGAGCATGGTGTGTTGCTTAAAATTTATTTTTCTGCTACGGATCGATATGCATGTGGTTTACGGGGCTGTACCAGATATACAATTTTGAAATGTAACATCTAGTGTGTGTAACCCTCATGCGGGTGTGCTGTTGCAGGGACTGTATCTTCTCAGCGCATTTGAAAAGAGAGCTTATCAGGACTAACATCAATACAAAATCCTTAGAAGATTGTTATTAGAAATGTTAAAAGCTGGTAGGAATGTGAAAACAAGTTGTAGTCGTGTATTAGCAAAAGTAATCAACAATAGAAAGCTTTCTTCAATACTTAAAAGTATTAAATGATCTTTTCCTCATACACTTTCATTATTTTATATCAATTTTTGTATCCAACTTTTTATTTGAGACAATCAATATTCTTTTACATAAAGACTTGACAACAATTGGATATTATTACATGTGATGCTACAACGTTTCTTATGTTATTTTACATCGTCTTTGTAGCATAACATGTAATAATAATCAATTGTTGTCCAATATTTATGTAAAAACATATTGATTGTCTCAAATAAAATGTTGGATACGAAAATTAATATATCAATTATATAGACAATCACGAATTTAATAATTTTTATTCAAGTAAAAACCCACATAAATTTCCTTTTCAATGGGGTGTAAGAGGTGTATTTAAAAATGTATATCATTAATTAATTAGGGTCAGAAGGAGGTCTGAGTGGCGAAACGCGTGGTCCTGCAGCAGGTGCATTCTCGCAGGAGCGCTGGGTCGAGCGTCGAAGAGTGGCAGCAGACAAATGAAAGCGCTCCTGCGCTGCGCGTCTCCCGGAGGGCACTCGCCACCTTTATGACGTCACGTGCCGCGGGAGGAAGCAACGCGGAGGGCGGAAGCGGAAAGTTGCGGGCGCGCGCGGGCGGCCAGAGAGCGGGGGGAGGGGGAGAGGGGCAGGGGGGCGGGGCTCGCGTCAGGTTCAATGTTGTGTGTTCGGACGGCGCGGCGCCGCCGGCCCAGCCGCCTCTGCGACCTCCAAGATTACAATGCATTTTAGAGCATCCTCCCAAGATAGGACGGCGGCGAGGTCTCGAACGGGGAAGCCGACGCGGTCACCCTGCGCCGCCCCTCTCTTCAATTCACCACTCCACCACTCTGGGCGCTGTGCCTATCCTCCCGCCCCGACCTACCTTGCCCTCCTCTCCTTGCCCCGTCCCTCTCTCCAATTCTCCACTCCGCCACCGTGAACGCTGTGCCTATTCTCCCACCCCAACCTACCTTGCCCCTCTCCTTTGTCCAATTCTCCATTCCGACGCCCTGAGCGCGGTGCCTATCCTCCCGCCCTAACCTACCTTGTCCTCCTCACCCTACCCTGCCCATCTCCCCCAATTCATCACTCGGCCATCCCGGGTACCGTGCATATCCTGCTGCACCAACCTACCTTGCCCTTCTCACCCTACCCCGCTCCTCTCTCCAATTGACCGCTCCGCCACTCAATTCACCGCTTACGTCACATTGGCACTGTGCCGATCCTCCCGCCCCACCACAGCTTGTCCTCTTCCCCTCCACCTCCCTGTCCACAATTCACTGCTCCACCACCCCGGGGACTCTGCCTATCCTCGTTTGCTAACCTACCTTACCCTCCTCACCCTGCAGCGCCTCATGTTTCAAAAGTCGGCGATAGTTCACTGCAAAACCGTTTCCTCTGTAGCAGTGGTTCACAAACTTTTTACCCTCCAGCCCCCCCCCCCCCCCACGACGAGGTAGATTATCATTACTCCCCTATTAAATATAGAAGCACATTTTTTAATGTTCATTATATTATTAACTCTATTACCAAATTCAGAACAACAGAATTCTGCATGACCAAAAAGGAGACGTTATATTATATATTGAAAATACATGAAAATTATTCTTCACATGTTCGTTTTTTCAAAAACTGTGAAATAAGACAATGCTCAATAAGCAGATAATAAGTATTTCAAGAAAATTAAGAATATAAATTACAAAATTCAGTGTGATGGATGAGTTTATTTTTGACAAGGAAGTTTATCAAGACAGTAGAAATGGCCACACGAAGTTCTTTATTTACATTTAGCTTTGAACGGTACTTCGAATTCATAGCTACCAAAGCTGTCTGTCTCGCACAAGTAAGTTGTTGCTAAAAGAATCAAGGCCTTTATTGCAATTTGGCTTAGCTTTGGGTATTCCTTGCTAATGTGTATTCAGAATTCAAAGAAAGGCACTTCAATCAATTTTACTCTTCAATGACGTATCACAAGTGATATCAAGGAGTTGCTCTTGCTCTTTTGTATCTAAAGATGATGATGGTCCAGGAGAATTTTCGAGTGGATTTTTAATCCTCTTAAATTTCTCAAAATCATCGTAGAAACATTTTTGAAGTGACCTTTTAGCATTGCAAGATGTTGAAGAAGGCTGCATATTATCTCCATTGGAAGTACCGGGTTGTCGGTGTCCTATAACTATAACGTGACAATAGAGTAGGAAACGTACCTAGCGTGTCATTTTCCACCCAATTACGCCATAACTCTAATTTCTTCATGAAAGCCTTTAATTTTCATTTTAGGATCGTACAGTTGCCTGATTCCCTTGAAATGAAGTATTCACAATATTAGTTTCTAAGAAAGATCTGTGAGATAGACCATTTTCAAGAGAAAATCTTTTTTGCTGAACCAACATGCCAGAGAGTGTCCTGTCTTCTGTAAGAAACAGAATACCTCGTTTCGTAGTTCAACCACTGTCTTTAGCACCTGACCTCTTGAAACCCATCGAGCAATACAAAAGTAGTGGTGATACAACAGCACATACTTTCTCGCTTTACTGGAAGCAGTTACGTAATATTGAAATATTGCAATTTTCGAAAAAAAATGAGCAATTTTTCGGTATGAAGAACCAACAAAAAACGGATTCGGGCTACACCACGTGTTAGAGGAATTTGTTTAAATATTTAGCAACTGGATTATATTCACTTTTTCGTTACCACAGCCCGCTAATATGAGGTTTTTTGGCAAAAATTTGTAATTTTCTGACCCACGAGTACATAACTTTCTCTTCTTAAGAAATTCCTTCTTAAGGGTGAGAATGTAAAAAAGAACATTTGAGTGTGTTCATCACCCATCTCCTCACATAACACTTTGAACAGCTTTGAATTTAATAGATTTGTTTTAATAATATTCACTGTTTGTATAACCGTTTGCAGCGCTTCATGAAGGGATGGACTAAGTTCTTTGGCAGCCAGAGCTTTTAGATGTATCATGTGTATTGTGCAGTGCATCTGTATTGTATTTTGAGCTACTGATTTAACTTTCGGTTGCAATCCACCACGAATTCCAGTCTCTGAGCGAGCTCCGTCAGTTCGTATTTCAATGCACTTATTCTACGTTTTTTCATTACTGCATTACTCTTTTCATTAAAGAAACCGTTGATTATTTCAAAAAGACTTTCAGCCCTAGTTGTTCCTAGTATTGACTCACAGAAAAGAATTTTCTTCCTAATGTTATACTCATCAACGAAATGAACATAAGCAATCAAATGACCATCTTTGTGAATGTCAGTCGCTTTCTGTTATTGAAGTGCAAACCAGTTATCATGCATTTTCTTAATTAACAGCTTGAGTAAATCGTTAGAAATATCGATTCTTTTAGAAACTGTCATTAGAGAGTGGATTACTTTTCAGTTGTTGAGCATATGAGTCACCAAACATAGTTGGACACTATATCTATCTCTGCAGGTAAAATCAGTGTTTCTGTTGCTGTGTGTGGTTACTTGCATTTAGCAATCCAATGAGGCACTTGGGAAGCGGCTAATGGTGTCTTTGAAGTAACATTTGCAGTTTTAGCTAATTTCTGCTAGGTACACTTTAACACATTCAGTTTTCTGACAAAAAATTGTTTGGTATTACTGTCAATTCAGGATATTTGGTTTCATGATGCCTCTTTAACGTGTTAGGTTTCATTCTATCAGCAGCTCAAATGATTAAACAAATTAGACATTACGGACGTTCTTCACCATTTACCGTAGTTTTTGTGAAGCCTAGCGATAAATATTTATCATATCTTCTCGTTTTTGCCTTCGGAATGGAACCCTCGCCTCCTTCAGATAATCGAGCACTGGTATCTTCATTTCTGTCACTAAATCAGGAACCGCTTCATTCTCGTGTCAACTTTGTCTCAGGATTTACGAAAGACTAAGGAGTCGTTGTGATACACGAGACAAAGATTGCTCTGCGCGCAATACATTAGTTTGCAGAATGCAATAATATAACGCGTTACAATTGCAGAGGAGAGAAGCGCAGCAGAACGACGTCCTGTTTGTTTCAAAGAAAAGGAAAAATTGTAATGTTTCCTAATGAGAAATTAGTTTTTCTCCTTTGGTATTTTCCAAACGAGAGCGCAGACGATTTTACATTTTCAGAAAAATATGCCGCCCCCCTGGGGGTCGCGCCCCACAGTTTCAGAACCACTGCTCTGTAGCATC
This sequence comes from Acheta domesticus, assembly GCA_031308135.1. NCBI lineage: Eukaryota > Metazoa > Arthropoda > Insecta > Orthoptera > Gryllidae > Acheta > Acheta domesticus. The sequence goes on along the minus strand of JAHLJT010004567.1, from coordinate 35,949,102 downwards.
AACTACCGGGAGGTTCTCAGGTTGGTGTCCTTACAAGGAGGGATTACTGGCACAATTTAGCTGGTTTAAATAGTCACTGAACGAGAATTTTGACATCCGGGAGTTTTGATCTGTAGTTTTTCTTGGTTTCTTCGGTCAATACCCGGCAAATGATCGACAAATACCCTAACAAAAAAGCCACAGACCGTGAGATATCTTTCCTTCCTCATTATCGTCCCCTTCTTTTCCCTTATACACTCAGTTATATGCACTACACTATCTCACATGACGGGAGACCATTCGGGAGCTTACAACTTATCCCGACTGAGTCTCTGCGCAGCTATGAGAAATACCTAGATGGGAGAACCCACAAACTGACTTGTAGGTCGGTGCTGGACTTGTCATTTCAACAGGGGTAGAGCACTGCCACATCCCGACGTTCTATACCAGGGAGCGGATTTTTATGCCCTAAAAAGCTTGAAATATGCTTTTTTAAATATGCATTTATGACCTAAATATTGGGAAATATGAACTTTAATATGCCTTTATGACCTAATCGTTCTGAAATATGCACTTTCATATGCAATTAAAATCAACAATATTTCATTTCCAGTATAAACGTTTCTTGATAAAATTCAGGAGAAGCATGCTTGGAATAAAAAAAATGGAAACATAATGTAACCTAACGTATTTCTCGGGACAAATAATTGAAGTAAATATGCACCTTAGTGAAGTACCTACATTGTAGGCCTTCTTTCACTTTTTCTGCCTGGTTTAAAAAATATATCAAGAAATATCCTTCATTTGCACACGTATTTTATCATCTATAGAAAATAAAAAAGAAGAAAATTTGACAAGCTTTCCTAACAATGAACGTTCACAAATAGATTCTGTGAAAACACGAAACTTTTTCTCTATTGTAACAAAATATTCTCCCATAATTACATGAATATGCCTTGTCGGAGCACACTACATAATAATATAACAAATAATATTAATTACAATATTTCTGGGGGGACAGCGGAGCGAATACGGCTCCTTAAAATTTCAAAAAAGCACGTCTGTAAAATAATTGAGCAGTAACATTTATCAGCTTCATTCCGGCACAAAGCGAAAACAACAATTAAACAGCCACAGCGATTCCGAGAAATCGTAATCGCTGTCACATAAAATTACAAAATCAAATCAAATCAATAATGCGTTTAAAATAAACTCACTAGGTTCAAAATTCACCAAATTCAAAATCTCAATTAAAACATTCGCTAAATTTATAAAACTCGAACGTTTTCATTTTAATCATTAAAGCTCAATTTCCAATGACACTCGCTCATTGGCTGCGAGTTTTTCTCCGTGCGTCACCCGACGCAGTCGGAGCTCAGTCTTGTGTGAGCCTCCTGGCAGTAAGCTTCGTGAATGCAATGCTCGTAAAACGTTGTTTTCGGACATGTGCTACATGTTCAGTTCAAAGTACAGTCTGGTGTGAGCCTCCTGGCAGTAAGCCTCGTGAATGCAAACGTAGAACGTTGTTTTCGACATGTGCTACATATTCAGTTCAAAGTACAGTCTTGTGTGAGCCTCCTGGCAGTAAGCTTCGTGAATGCAACGTAGAACGTTGTTTTCGACATGTGCTACATATTCAGTTCAAAGTACAGTCTTGTGTGAGCCTCCTGGCAGTAAGCCTCGTGAATGCAAAACGTAGAACGTTGTTTTCGACATGTGCTACATATTCAGTTCAAAGTACAGTCTTGTGTGAGCCTCCTGGCAGTAAGCCTCGTGAATGCAAACGTAGAACGTTGTTTTCGACATGTGCTACATATTCAGTTCAAAGTACAGTCTTGTGTGAGCCTCCTGGCAGTAAGCCTCATGTTCAGCAAGCCTCGCAGAACGTTGTTTTGACACGTGCTACGTATTCAGTTCAATGTGCAGCGTTTAGCAACAGTAAGCTGCAATCTCTTCATACGAGCCTCTCCCTTGTGTTGCCTAACGCGAGGGGAATCCATCAACGCTGCCTGAAATGCTACCTGTGCCACGTGTCATGTGATGGTGTTTCTGGCGAGCGCCAGACTATGACAGCTTCTTCATGGCGAGCCTTTCTGCCTCGTGTCCCCTGACGCGAGCGGAAGAAAATGTCCGCATGTGCAACTGTGAAAATATTGATCAAACAATGTATCTCTTACTTGCCTATTATGCTTGAATTTAATATATGTGTTTTATGTCACTCACAAATTTGCTTTCCTTAAAGTACAATAGCAGTAATCACACACAACAGATGCAACCTGTCCAAAGCTGGTCCTTCGAATCCCTCTAAATAAGTTGAACTATTGAAGGTGTTGGGGGAAGGAGAACAGGATATTCCCGGATATACAACAAAAAGGTCCGCTGCTCTCTCTCTCACAACCTCATTCCCCCACATGCCTCAACAGGAAAAATCGTCAAATATGCACTAACAAATCTATCTACAAAGCATCCAATTATAACTAAATGTCAAGAAATTACTCTTAGCTATGCCTTGAAGCAATGGAGAAAAATATGCAAAATCATAGAAATCCACTCCCTATTCACTACACTTCGGGAGTCATCTAAGTAGTTGACGTGTTTGGAAGGAATCCTCTCACCCATACGTGCAACGAAGATAGAGAGCATCTACATTCAAAGCGATCGAGTTTGACCACTACAGATGTGACGGCTGTTTTGTTTCAAAGATGACAATGCCTTCATTATGGAGGTTTTGTTTAGTTCTGATTTTTTTGTATACAGAATAAAGTTGCTAGATCATCAGAATGGTTATGTGAACTGAATAACAATGGGATAATTGATTTTTTTGCTGGAGGGTAATTTCAAATAAAAATGGCGAAAGTGAGTGTCGAAATGTTTTCGCTTACGTAATTAAATCTTCGCCCTATATCCTTTCATATAAATTGGTATTTTTACGAATCATTCGTAATATTATCACCATCTCTTCAAACTTTCGTGTTTCTCACTAATGTTTTGAGTTGATTTGGATCATTCAGACCGATATAATTATTGAAATGTTTCTTTATATTATTGTTTAGTGACCCACAAAGGAATAAAGAAAAATCATGTCTTATGAGTTAAAGAATGTACGTAAAACATAGAACTTGATTGATTATCATACTAAAATATATGATGTGCCGTTCATTTTTTTCCATGCTTGCTGTAAAACTGTTGGTGGTCAAGTTAATTGATATATTCCAACAGTTAATTTCTAAGATAATGTCACGTTATATTATAGTTGAAATAATAACCATTACATATTAAGTAAAAACGATGAGAACATTTTTGGAAGCTGGACATCCAAATGTGTTTGGAAAACTAAAATTATACACGCCTTTTATCAATAACTAACATATCCCTATGATTTTTGTTTGTATGTAATTTAATTAATTGTTCACGGTACCTGAACACGCGAATACAATCAATCGAAGTTAATCCTACTTCAGTTTCTTCAAACGCCAATTATTCTATTTTCTCCATTACCTTTTTCGAATCTGAGTCACTACTCCTTTCGTCTCAGACTAAGCCGCTTCCACCGATGCCTACAAACTCTTAAAATGTTTTTAGAGTAACTTGAGATGTGGCTAAGTGTTGTATCTGGTTCTCCCAGTTCTATTGAGAGTAAGAACAGGAGATAATAGTATCATGCCCCTCTATAGATTACAGAAAAAATGGAAACATGAGAATGAACATGGTGTGGATTACCACAACGTGGGCGCGTTTGCGAATGTTGTTTCATGTATAGAGGAAGCTTCGTGGAATGTATGGAGGAATGTTTCATGTATGGAGGAAGGAATGTTGTTTCATATATATTCATAGAGGAAGCTTCGTCATCCAAATGATCTTAGATTCTAGATTCGGGACGGCGGAAGATTTCTGAGACAAGCTAAAAAGTTGTTAGAATGTTGCCATTGCATGGACGAAACATTCTAGAGTTAGCTGCTTTTCTGGGCCATTTCTGTCGTTTTGTCAGATCAATTTAATGCAAATGCCGGAGTAATACCTTAAACAATGAGACACTGTCCACGAGCGATATTTCTTTTCTCATCATCAGTGACACCTCTGTCAGTCACAGTGTCACAGTTATCACAGTCACATCAATGACAGTCTGTCCCCGAACCATGTGCGATGCACAAGATGGAGGCATTCTTGGTCGGAGCACTTTACCTACATTTAATTATGGGTGTTTAATCTGCGTTACTTGGTGTCACTGATGATGGGAAAAAACACTCCCGAAACATATGTATGACGAAAGTTTCTAAATATTAAAAAAAATATCCTCTATTGTGGTTGATATCTCATTATCCTTGGAACTTTATTCCTTTTCTCGTTCTTTCCACACTTACTTCTCAAAATCAAACGATGGGCTGAGTAATACTGAATATCGTACATCACACCAAGTGTCACGATTTAATTTTGACTTCAATCTCATATTATAAAATTCATGCTACGCAGGATTCAAACTTTCACATATGATTTCACTCACCAGGGCATCCGATGTAGCGGGTCGAAAAAACAATGAATGTAGAGGTTACCTTTGCCTCACACTCAGTATATACTATCTAATTTAGAGAAGTGTATTGTGTAGAATAATTTGGATACGGGAAAAGTGTCCAATACTGAGAATAAAGGATTTCGAACTAGCAGTTTTTCTTTTAATGACATTTTCTAATTACTACACATCCTATCAAATACGATGCTTAGTCTTATGCAACTTCAGCCCTTTGATATAGAAGAACTGTCTGCTCTGATCAATTTGCTCTGATCAAACTGTCGGCTCTGATCAATAGTTTTGCGAGTTTTCTCCGATCAACATCAGGCGAATTCTGCAACAGAACCCTAACAAATGGGCCATGGAGCGCGCGGGAACTTTTGTTCCTCTTCCATGTCCTTTCCTCACCCCTTACTTACTGGGAAAGAGGATATTGCACTTACATACACTTACATGCACTACACTACGTCACAATCGGGAGCGTAGGACGTGACCCGTCTCAGGGAGAGTTGTCCAGTTGTGGGGGACCTACTGCTCGGCTACCGCTGGCAACTTATCTTCAGGTCGTATATGATTACGTTCAACTCGTGAGTGTTTTCTTTTACAGTTGGTCATTTGTAATTAGGTGCAACTTGCAATTCCACCACCCGACATGACTTTCATTATCTGCCGACTTGTCAAACTTATCTCTTCTTTCAGTAATTTCTCTGTACCTGGAGAGGGAGGGATAAACCCCACAACCCGACCTGTAGTTTATCGCCGCTACTCCATCAGCAAGGGATATAACATTTATCTCACTTACAGGATTTATAAGCTCAGTGGTTGAGAGCACGGAAACAATAAATGCTCCTTCACTTCACTCTCTTTGACATGCATTGTGTATATTTTACAAAGCATTAGAAAAAAAATCCAGCTTAGAGGGAAATTCAGGAAAGAATGCATGAGCCCGATTACTTAGCACGTCACGACCATATTAGAAAAATTCGCCCAAGGAAACACAGAACTGATGTTGAGAAATACAGTTCGTAAATAGGACTATAGAGTTGTGAAACAGATTGCCTGCAGCACTAATGGAGACATTGCCCACAAACATCGACACGTTTAGGTTAAGATTAGATTCTAGTCATTAGGGATAAGATCAGTAGTCTGTGAAGGGACTCTGCATTTAATAGGCACACCTTAAACGAAATAATATTGTATTGTATTGTATACATTTTAGTGTTCTCAAAGTATTATAATGTGTATTATGTATTGATTTTGTGTATTATGTATAATATGTATTATGTATTGATGTTGTATGATGTATATATGTATTATTATTATGTGTATAGAATTTGTCACCGGGACTTAATGCCCAAAGCACATTAAATAAATTACCTATTACATGCGTGCCGGCAAGGGTGGCTCAGGACGTCAACTGATGTCATAGCGGTACCTACTGAGAGGTCCTAGGGTTCGAGTTGGTCGGTGGCAGGATTTTCGACACTAACTTGTCCGCTAGGTCGAATTCATTCACTAGTCTGGAGGAGAATTCTAGCGGCCGGCTGCTCTGATAGGTAATTTTCCGTGGTTTCTCCTATCAACACAAAGTGAATGCTGAAGCAGTCCTCTAACAAACGGCGACGGACAGCGCGCGGTCTTCCTTTGCTCTTCCTTACTCTACCATCGCCCCTTGCTTACACACACACTTACATAGACTACACTATCACACTTGTCGGGAGGTAGAGCTTGTCCCAGATGGCGCGGTGCCTCGCTGGTGAGTGATACCTGGTTGGGGAAAATTACCGCAAGCCGACGAAGGTCGACGTCGGACCCGCCAGCCAGCCATGGGAAGATCACTACTATCTCCCGCGATGAATGCATGACGCTACATTTACGGGACTTAAGACTAAAAACCAGGAGTTGATACAGCCGGAATCAGTAATCAACCGTTTGACATGCATTGATTTCGCTGTCGCAATTAGGTTCATGCGTCCCCCACTGCCTGCGACTGCATTGTTAGAAACCAATCATGCATTAAAGGAGAATAATTTTAATGAGGTGCTACGTGGGTTTCAGTTATTTTATTAAAAAATTGTATTCTGGTATTTGTATCGCTTCCTTTCCTTCGTACCAACTACAAAGTGACAATCGTAGTTTTTGTAATGTTAAAAACCTGTTCATTTGCCAAATTTTGTTTCTGTTCGCAAGAGAGCACACATGTTATTTTGTCACACCTAAAACAACGGCTGATATATTGTAATGCATATTCATTGACCTTATCTAATGAAAATATACATTACTTTGAAAAGAATCAAATGTTATTTTAGAAACGAGCTATTAGAAGAAGACTTCAGCTGGTAACTTTGGTCCACTAATTGAACGGTGTTATGGCTCAACCGTCTATGCGACATCACACAAGTTTTGAATTAATCGTGTTCAAAGTTTTTATTACATTTGCAGCTCTAAAAGCTGTAATTTAATTATTTCATTCACTAAAGCGCCAAACTACACAAACATGAGTGGAATATCTGGCGCTTACCTGCATAATGTGAAATTAAGAACAGCAGATTTGAAGATCTACGTTTATAGCCGGTTGTTGCGAAACAGAAAATCCCTGATGTGAGTGATGGCGTTTGCATTTTTTCATTAATTATAGGCTATTTTTTACAGATTTGGCGCCTAGCTTTAGAACATGGTCCAATGCAACATATGGCATCCATATCTAATTTTTTTTCAAAAATGGCGCTTAGCCGGTTGATGCGTAACACCGCCCAATTACTAAAAATCAATTAGTCATTGGTTTGTAAAAACTGGCTGGGTATCTTCATGCACCTTCCGAGGAGTGGCAACGGGACCCGGCCCCTCGCAAAGCGGCGCGAGGCAGAGTCCGAGGGTGGAGAAGCGGATCAGGCGGCGGGATGAGGAGGGTCGGGGAGCCGATTCAGCGCCCGCGTCGCCCCCCCCCCTGCCCTGCGCCCCTCGCGCCTCCCCGCGCCCCCTCCCTCGGCCCGCGGCGGCGTCGCGACGCGAGCCGCTTTATGAGCCATAAAGCGCGAGGGCCTCGGATCGATGGCCGCGCTCCGGAGGACGCAGCGCCCTCCGCGGGCGGCGCCACGCTCCCCAAAAATCTATTCTTGAAATCGATTCGGTTTCCTGGACGTGCACCGAGAGAGATGGCTCAGTGCACCAACCTGATGCCACTGCAGTCCCTCTGACCGGGAGGTCCTAGGTTCGAGTCTCGACGGCGGCAGGATTTTCGACACTAGCTTGTCCGCTAGGTGGAATTCAGTCGCTGTCCTGGAGGAGAATTCTAGCGGTCGGCTCATCTGATCGGTAGTTTTCCGTGGTTTCTCCAATCAACACTAGGCGAATGGCGGTGCAGTACCCTAACAAACGGGCCACCGACCGCGTGCGCTCTTTCCTACCTCTTCCTTGTCCTATCCTCTCCCCTTATACACACACACACATACACACTTGCACTAACAAGCACTACACTACCACACTATGCCGGGAGACCGGTCGGGAGCTTACAGCTTGTCTCGGCAAGGGCGGTGCCCCGCTGGTGGGAGATACCTGGTCGAGGGAAAACCCCGCTAGTCGACGGTAGGTCAGCAGTTGGATCTCGCCATCCAGCGAGGAAAAGATCACTGCCACCTCTCGAAAAAAACCCAACAACAGCAACAACAACAACAACAAAACATTCACTACACTTCCGGGACTAATAACCTAAGTAGTTGATGCGCCCGGAAACATCAATCAATCAACTCGACCGTGTCTTCAAGGAAAGGGTGGTATATTCTTAAACGAGCGTAGAATGAAAGCTATTATTCACGCGTTGATGTTTACGACACGAGCGACGTAGGAGCGAGCGGAATTTCAACGTGTGAATAATAGCCATTCTACGCGAGTAGAAGACTATACTTCCTCTACGAATTTGAAATTGATATTTTAAAAATATTCAATGGACCCCTTAACCTTATCACCAATTCGCATACTGTTTCCTGGCTCACCTGTCTTACGACCAGCCGCGACAGAGCACGCATCGCCTCTGTAGGCGACTGCGAGAACCCTCTATCGAGGTCTAATGAACTAAGACTAATGTGATTGGTCGACAGACTTGCGGGAATAATATTCTCGCAAGGCTTGTGGAATCGTCATCATTACTGCATCCGATTAACGTGCAGCTGTTCAGCTGATTTTCCCCAAAAGTGATATTCCCCAATCTCTTTGACTGATGTCTAATATAAAATATTTTAATAATCTACCACATCTATCTTGAGCTTTCTGAAGTCGTGAGACTGAAATTGAACACTTTATAAGAAATACGACACAAACCAAATAAGTATTCGATACATAAACAATTTGTTGAACATCGTCTAGACATATTTTTACGGTCTCTAAGACTCCCTAAATTTGTCACGAACGAAGACATTTCGAAAGCTTTGTGTATATTTTGTTAAATTTTACATTAGTAGTACAATATTAAAATCATTGTGGCTGAAAATAATTTTTATTTGGGCCCACGATGTGTTTCTAAAATTGATATCAAAGGGAAAGCAAAGTGTATTAGTGTATGGTTGTTTTATCTTCTTTAGTGGTACGCTGCAACAAATGTACTATATCGCCTCTCCCTGTTATTTGAAGTCTCGGAATAGCTGGGATTCTTTATCCTTTATATTTTTTCAGACAACACCCACGGAAAGAGGGAACAGAAATGTCAAATTCCTTAAGAATTAACTCTCTCATCGGTCGCTGGGATCGTTTAAGAGTAAGAGATTGTTTGGAGAAAATAAAGAAGAGAGTTGGGAATCTGTGTGACTTCACTACAATTTCTAACTAATGGTTTCCAAGAAAAGGACTCTTATGGTCGATTTCACCAACTATTTTCAAGTATCATTTAGTAAAGTCATACTTACTTTTAAGACGTGTTTTAAGTTGTGCTTTGTTGTTCGTCGTTTCACCGCTGTCTCTAAAGCAATGCTTAGTGAAATATAACTTAAATGCATCTGAGAGTTGGTTGGCAATACTGGACCCTAGAGAAACAGCCAGTGACCTTAACTAACCTTGTTTATTTTGGTATTGCTTTGTATTCCGTTGGTGCAAAGAGGTTATTTTTATTGATTTTTCGTAATGGGAAAAAGAGACAGGATTGAGAAATTTTCATCGCCAGGGAAAGAAGTGCTCATCGAGTGTGTGAGAAAGTACATTTCTATTATAGAAGTAAAGTTACAAATGGAACAACAAACCGACAAAAAATGAAGCGTGGGATAACATTTAACATAATTTTAAAGCAACAAACTACAAGATAAAATATATCAAGCATAAAAAATGTTGTGGAGGTGGTTACGTTTAGGTAAAAAAGGAAGTGAAATAAAAGTTATTGATTACCGGTCCGGCAGTAGCGCCGTAGCGATCTCAGACGGAGGGGTCGCGGGTTCGAGTCCCGTCTCGGGCATGTTGTTTATGTTCTTCCTTTCACCCCCAGTCATCACCATATCGTTTCATCCTCATAGACACCATAATGTTAAAATCCAATAGTGGTCGCTAATGACCTAGAAGTTGATGCGACCTTACATTTTTAAAGAAATTACTGATTGTATAACTTCGAAGTTGAAAGTAGCTACGGGATTATGTAAACATAACCTACAAAAACATTATTTGTTAGACAAAATTGTTACTCGCAAGGCAATTAGATACCAAATTATTCAAATGCTCAATTCCTTAATAATTAACTAAAAGTAAACTTGGAAATTCCAATCGGTCTTCAATTAGCTCCAAAACATGTAGTGTTGTTATCTTTGATATGCAAAATCCGGTGCCAAAAGCTCTTCCATGGAACTCTTCAAATTATTCGGACCGTTCCCATATCCACATCACCCTACGAGGCTTCTCAAAGCACTCGTTTTCACAATTGTCGCAGCATTCACTATCAGAAGCAACAGTCCAATACGCTCGCTATATATACTGTTTTATTATATCAATATTATATCAACAATACGCTCGCTATTTATACTGTTTTTGCGCCGGAAAGCCGACTTAAAATGTATAAGTACTGCTTGAGGTGTACTTAAATTTAAGTCGAACTTATCTTTCAGTTCGCCTTAAAGGGTGTGGTGAAACGGAAATGTCTCTTAAGTCTGACTTAAAATTCGTAAGACGAACTTAAAATTGTAAATAATGGTGGTGAAACCGGCCGTTAGAGATATTTGGAATCACGATATTACGTTACAAATGTAGCATCATGTGTAGCTTTTGAATATAACTGTTCTTGCGCCTCTCTGTCGTATTAATCACTTCTGATATTCTTTTGAACTCAACTGTAGATATTTGCAATCCGAAGGAAACATTTTTGGAAATTAGATATTAACTAGAAATTGGTTTGGGAGATTTTCACTATAATTTGAACGTTTTTGTTTTGTCTACGTTATCTGAAAGTTCACTGAAAAAGTCCAACTTATTCTTTCCGTTCTACTCCTGGAGTTGTATCATTTTCAATATATATTACAGTCAGTTTTTGTTCAAATTCAGCGTTCATTATCAAAGCCTCTGAAAAGCTAAAACGATTAACACCAATTTTTAAAAGTTTGCAACTAATATAATCTGAAAGCTCACGAAAATGTCTACTTTTCAACTGTGAAAGTGCGCATCTTCATAATTTATTACTCATCCTGTAGGGGGAGCCCTGTACTTGAGCACATAATTGTTTTTAGTGATTTTTAGGTGACAACCTGAAGTAATAAAAAAAGCAGTCGAATTGTGTAAATCGGATGCTTTTTTTTCTGGGTTAATTTTTCTTTCTAAACAAATATATTCATTTATTTTGTAAATAAACAATTTATATTACTGTAGAGTATTTCTATGTTTATGCAATGCAAAGTTTTGCTTTAAAATATTTTTTCAAAACAGCTTTTGAGTGCTTATTGTGCTCAGCCGTTCAGAATATCAAAATATTTTATTACAAAAAATTTGCAACAAAATAAGTTGTCTTAACAGCTTATTTTCGACGTTTCCTCCCGGGATAACCTGTATTTATTTAGATGAAACGAAACCAATTGAATTGTTTTTACGTTTTGCCTAACCGAGGTAATCTCTGGAATGGCTGAATCGATTTCGATGCGGTTTTTATTGAAAGGTAGTGTTTTGTTGCACATCACATTTTTACAAATTTTTTTTCTTTTATAAATCGAAAGGTTTCTTGCTTGTTTGTTTTTTAAAAAAAATGGACAGATTTATCTTAATGAAGAAGAGTGGGGTGCAACTGAACGAGGGGATTGGCGGACCAGGAAAGGAGAGGGACAGGGTAGTCCATTGTTGGTCAGGGTGATTAAAGGCAGAGTAGGTAGGGGATACTCTATACAAAAAAATAATTAATTCCTTTTCCTATGTAATAGATGATTATCTAAAAATCAAAGTTTGTTCATATTTTATGCGCTGCCGTACCGTTCATGCGATTGGGATTAACTTTGTCAACTTATTGCTTGAACTTGCGCGGAGAATGAAGGCATAGTACAATGGTAATGTGCGTATGTCTCTAACACATAGACGCGCGTTGATAATTTTAAGCTGGCTCAAGCGTCCCTGACTGAAGCTCTATGCAACACCCGTACTCTCCAGTATAAAGCGCGTCTTTGCTGCACATTATGCCCCTGCGATTGTGAAATATCGGCCGGAATTATTTCTTGAACGTTATCTCGGATTAATAAAACAAATTTCTCCAAGACAGTGTCATAGCGAAAGCACGCTCAAACTTGGAGGAAAACGTTTTAACAATAGGATACTTGACAACCATGACCAAATCAGGACATAGAACAAAACCGTGCTCGCGAGAAAGTCTTTCATATTTTAAACTTTTTGCAGAGCGTAGCGTAAAAAGTGATTAGCAATCACGTGACCAATTGCGTGTGAAGTGTAATACATTGCAATGGCGAAGAATTGCTGGGTCTACGAGTGAATAATAAATTCCCCGACAAAGTAGAATACTTCAGCTTGTCAAAAGTAAATAATAATAATAGTAATAATAATAACAATAATAATAATAAGTTTATTATCTTGCAAATGGACTGTTGTCCGGTGGGAAGTTACAAATACAATAATCTTAGACAACAATAAACATGTTTTGAGCAGAGGACCGGCACGATGTATCCCACCATATCAAATTCCTATTGTGATAATCGAAATAAAGCTTGGATTTGTTCATAAAACGTTAGAAGAATGCTGTTACTTCCCGTAAGAAGACACTTAATAGCCTAGAAGAATACTGGATGGAAATGTGTTAAATTCGCTTTGAAATATTGAAATTTTACGTAATATAATTAAAGATATTTTCTAACTAGTCATTTTTCTGATTAGACCTTAAAAAATAATAGATCAACTTCCCACTTAGAATATCATCAATCAAAACTCTCTATACCATACTGCTCACTTGGCCCCTGAAGTTAGGAAGCTGGATGTGTTAAGATTGTTGAAGTAGATTCGTCTATTGAAAAATACTTACTGAAAACAAATACTTGTAGCTATGTGTGAAATGAATAACGAACTTAATAACGACAAAGTGTACAGTGCCATGTAGACTCAGAAAATGTTACTTAGGAACAAAACTGAAATGTTTTCATTTGGTAAGCCCAATAACTCCAAAATATTTACATTATGAATGTTAAATTTTTCCAAGAAAATTTTTCAAATTTGAATTATGATTCCTAGTAGTACACAACTAAGAGTACACAGGAAACGAAATTACATAATTATGTGAAACTTACCCCTATTTGTTAGGCAACTCCTCATGGATCAATGTTCGGCAGTCTCACCAATCTCTTTGACTACGTTAGAACGTGACCGACTGAATACTCATGCACGATGAGTTCCAAATATTTCCAAGACGGTGAGTAAATATACCAGAATTAATTAATTATTTTTAAAGACCATGGAAATTTCCTACCAAATGCATTTTGATTCATTCAATGAGCATAATTAGACTCAGAGTAATTGAAGGTCAATATTGTTTTTGGAGATTTGTAGGAATATTGCAATGACGATCGTAGCAAACATGGCAAGGCGATAATAATCAGGTACTTAACTTCTTTGTGTAAAATCGTCCCTATCTATTCATTTGGCAGTGATCATCTGTAACCTCTGTTCTCGCTTTAGAAGTTTTTTTTTGTTATTTAAGGTCGCATCAAATACTTGGTCATTAGCGACCTCAATTGAATGTAACGTTATGGTATGAGGATGAAACGATATGATGATGATAGGGGGTGAAAGGACGGACACATACAACCATGCCCGAGGCGGGACCCGAACCCGCGATCCCACGATCACTACGGCATTACTGCTTTAGCGATCTCGGCCACGGGGCCGACCCCCCCCCCCTAGACGTTTGTAACATTTATTCCGAATCACGCTGTTTGGGAGTAGAAAGGCCCTGGGCCGCCCGCGGCGTGGCGCCGCGTCGACGCCCAACGACGTCTCCTTTAACGCGACGGAGGCGGCCGGTCGGTCGGTCGGTCGCTCGGGCGAGCGAGCGAGCGGGCACCGCTCGTCTCCATTTCACTGTCGATTTGCTCGCCCGCGTCTTCACCGCCGCCGCCGCTGCGCCCAGTTCTCCCGGAGCGGCTCATTTGAATCGGGTGTGCGAATAGGATCCGAGTCCTTCGTGCAGGATTGGGGTTGTTTTTGACGTGATGTCGTACATCTCAGCTCCTATGTTCAAAACGTGAGCGACACGGGTACCCGGAATTTTATTTTTGTTTGAAAATATCACAATGGTATACATTCGATAAGTTCGATAGAGCAGGTCTGTCCTTCGGCGTAATGCTTTACACACAAACATATCATTTTTACTTTGTCAATACTCGGAGAAAGACGCTCTGTGAAATTGTGATTGTTTGTGAGTTCATTAACAGGTGACCAAATATTTTATTGTAGGTGTCGATGACGGCTTTAATCATTATTTCAAAAAAGTTATTGATACTTGACAAATGATAAGGAATAAATATTTAAATGAATATGCGTAGATGAATTCAATGAAACAAAAAATATTCTTGTTACGTCTAAATAAATTTTAAACAAATCAGATAGCCTATAATGTTTTTCTCTCTCGCCACCCGTAGGCGTTTCCGAATAATTTCCTATGGGAGTGTTCGTGACACAGCCCTTTTTTCGGAAACGAAATTTGAATTTGTGGAAAAATAATAGAGAAAATGAATGTTTATAAAAAAGAGTGACGGAATTTTTGGAACGATTTTCTATCAGAACGTTTTAAACGTGTTGTCATAAAGTTAATCAGTTTCATGAAATCTAAAATTATGAAACAAAATCTGTCATAATCTTTGGATTTTCGAGAAAAGAAATATTTAATCTTCAATCATTGGCATTTCTTTCAATCATTGGCATTTCTTTCTTCTTCAACATTCAACTTTTTCCTTCACTTTGACTGCTAAACTGCACTGCTGACTGCTTTGACTGCCGTTGAATCTTCTCAGCTAATTTTCATGCATTATGAATTATATTTCTTTAATAAAACACAAAATAATAAACAATGCTATCGTATTTACAGCAAACCATGCTAGGAATATCATTTAAAATATATCTATCTTGCTTGAGTGACTTCGCATTTGGAAAATGTACTTAATTAATGCAAACATTAACCATTCATATCTTGCTTTCCAAAATTGCTTTCTTTTTTAACTTAAAAGAATTGGCAAAATAAGCTTTTCTTTTTCAATGGTATAAAAAGGTTTTTCTCGTTCTCAGCAGTTGTGTGTTTCTTTTTGGAGTTATAATTGACATTCAAAATGTAGAGCGTTATTTTGAACGAAATATTTAAGTATAATTATTTTTGTTGTTACGATTTTGTCCTAAAATCTTGTCAGTGTCGCCTATTCGCTTTAATAGCGTTATCCAATGATAACACACGTTTTCCCAATGACTGCTGCCAGCGCAGGGTGACACTGGGTGGCTGCCCTCAGTGACAGACTGCCACTGAAATACGTGAGTGCCCTTCTAGTGAAAACGAAGCCTTTCGGCCGAGAAAGTAATTTGTTAGGAAAAGCACTCTCTTTACAAGAGGTGTAGCCTATCTGATTGACAGGCTAATGGATTCTGGCAATCTCATGGGTAAAGATCACGGAAGAATGAATAGATAATTATTTTTTCAAATGAATGGAAATATCATTTGGGTTGTTCATCAGACACCAAAGGATAGCAATACATATGTTCACCTATCATAAGAAGTCTGCTTTTTGTATAATGAGAGTTATTATCTTTTCTAAAGCTCCCGATTATTCAAAAGAAATATTTAGTAGATATTGATTAATTCAATTTTTGTACACGCTAAAAGTTTAAATTTTGTACACACAGTACACATACACACTAAAAGTTACATTGTACATACACACTAAAAATTAAAATTTTTGTACATACGTTTGTATATACTAAAACGCTTTAACGCTGAAAAATAGTGATGCATTAATACACACATCATCTACATTCATAATTCTTATAAAGGAAGTAATATGAATAAATAATCATTATTGCGAATTGACAATAATTTGTTAAGTAGTACCGCGCTTGACGATTTAACATCGTTCGTCATCATGACTTAGCCTATTGTTAACTTGGAAGATATTAAACGGTAAATGACACAACATTATTTTTCCCTTTCTTCCCATAAACATTTTTAGATAGGCTATAATTACTCATATTTTCATTGAGTTGGAAGAGTGTTTTCCTTTAAATGACAATTCAGCATCGCGAAACTTTCTATGACTACATTACCGTCGCTTTGTACTCTCGTCGGGAAGGATCATTAGTTGGAGGAAGCAGTTTTTCCTTCAATTCCACAGCGGCGCGTCGGCCCTCCGAATAGAAACGAAAAGACCTAAGGAGGCTGTTGTTCGCTTTATTGGGCCCATAATCTACGGCTAAGCGGCGCCGTTTTCCGAGTCAATGTTTTACACGCGAGCCGTTTCCGGCGAAAAAACGGAGCGATGCAGACGTTCCATGAAAAGCCCATTCCTCCCAAAATGGCTGCCATTCGTCGTCAAACTTACAGAGCGCGTTAAAAGTCGACGAGCTTAAACTTGGGAGAAATGTAGTAACTTCTTACTTTAAACGTCAATCTTAATGCTTCTTTCTCCAAGTCCGACCGGTTTGTCAGTTCCTTCGGTTAGAAAATACTTTCAGGTATCCTCCAAAAGTAAGGATATATTTCAATCATTTGAATGGATGGTTAATTCGACGCGCGTACCTTCACTAATTGAATTAATTTACAAAAATAAAGTTATTTGAGGAAAAGCTAAAATTTTACAGATTTTTTACTCTTTTTAAACTAACACTGACCTTATTCTAGGTCAGTGGTAGCCAACTCAATGTTCTGTGACGTCACAGAAATCTGTTCTCTTGCTCCGGACCGACCGACTGAGCAAAGGTAGAGCCTGTCGCGGCGGGAAGCGCACAGTGCTCCAATGATGGTACGGAAGTGGGGGAAAGGTTCGTTTGGAAAATCGATAATTACGATTTTTAACTGGTAATTATTATTTAGAATGTGTATTATTTAATAACAATATAAAGGATTAAATAATAAAAATACATTATTACATAACTAAAAAACAATATCCGACTCTTTATCATAACCGTACCGTAATTCCACTTCCAGTCTTTGATTAGATAACATTTTCGGAAAAGACATTTTTCACATTTTAGGACAATAATATTTTATCCAATAGTATATAATAGAACGAATTGGTTAGTTCTGAAGCAATAATTAACGTTAACAAATTGGTAACAATTAGGTACCCGGTAGAGGTCACGTAAGAGAATTTTGACGCCAGGCTTGATTATTTTTGATGTAGAGTTTTGCATCAGAATGTTGTAAATCCCCGTGATTTTCAAAATTTTTTCCATAATCTTCAATCTGCAAATTCCTTTACTTATTCCATGATTGCGAGCTACGTCAATTCTCAGAATTTATTTTAATCTCGCAGATTTCTCTGGGTCGCAAAGCTACGTAATACATCTGTAGGTTGGGATTTTTAACATCCTGCAGTTCTTTCGAACACACTAAACACTTCACCATTGTTCCAGTATCTACAAAAGGATTCCTTTCTTCCCTAAGAGAAATAAAATTGACGGGTGTAGATGGTTTCCCTCTTAACACCGGCAAAGGCCCGCTGCCAAGCTTTTCGGTTCCGGCGACCCCCGTCAGCCCCTCTTTCCCTCCCCCATTTGCTCGCACCGCGTCTCCGAGTGCCTTATCTCGGAGGAGAAAAAGCTCCGACGTCATTCCTTGTCCAGTTAGAACTGTTCTAGGTGATTCATTTTTACTCTTGGATGTTAAGTGATTTTCATAAAATCATGAGAAATTATCATTCTATTTCTTTTCTTTTTTTCATTTTTTGGAATTCAGGGTATTTCATCAAGAATTTTTTATCCGTTTAAGCAGTTATGTAATATTATGTATGCAGTATTGTTATAAATAATTAACTGTTTCAAAAGTAGGTTGTATATTCAAAGGTTTCACTGCCGTTTTTAAGCCGTTTCATTATGGATTCATGGGCATTTGGGGTTTATGGGCAGTTTGAAGTTCAATTTTTAGTTAGATTATGTTCATTCTGGTATTTAGAAAAGTTAATCCATAATTGGATAAAGAAAAACGAAGATCATACGAATTCAAATTCTCATTTTAACTGCAAAAACTTTTGCGTGTTTTTATAAACAAACTAGTGCAAGAAAAATATTTGAGTTTTCAGCCTCATTTCAAATAATTTCATTGTATTACATTTGTTGGCTACACACATTGGTGGCACTTTGCGTTGTCCAGAAACTAAATATGCCACTTATGTATCTGTTACGAAACTTACTGGTTTTGTTGTTTGGTCTTGAAAAGGGGAAGAGTTTACCAAATCATTCAACAAAAACAAAGAAAAAACTCAATCTTGGCTCAGCATTAGTAACGCATGCACGTCCGGCTGCGCGGCAGCTCTTACCTTCACCTCAGTAGTGGCAAATCAAGATACGCGTTTAGGTCAGTGTTGTCAAGGTCGATGCCACGAGTGGAACACGAGTGTCACGAATGCCACGACGAAATCGCTCCTTCACGCAGTTCATCACCCCGCCATCAGAGACAACGTCATCTCTATTGAAAAACGGCGGGGTTACTAATAGTTTCCTTTCCCGACGCTAGTTGCGCAGAGTAGCTCGTGGCATGCTACCGAGCCACGACGCGTGCCACTGCCACCAGTAGAAGACCTTGACACCACTAGTTTAGGCGATGATCGTCGGATACAGAGGCCATATCGCGCCAACTTTATTCTTAAAACCTTGTATTTTTGACTTTTATTGCATTAGTTAGATGCCGAATTATTGTGGATGTCAGTAAACTCAAACCCTTTAATAGCACAACTTATTAGAAGTGCTATGGACACCTTAATCAAAGTAGACAGTGAAAGTGATCGTGTGAGCACTCAGTCAATTATTAACATGCAAGCTCATCTACAAACACAACTCCAGCAGTAGCAGCAGCTAAATCAATTGCAACTTCATCAGTTGTAACCTCAACCGCAAATCGTGCAACAAGGACAACCTCAGACGCAGACACCGCAGCTAATGGTAGTGCTTCAGCAGCCTCATGACTAGTCTCCGCTGCTATCTCAGCCAGGACCAAGTTACCGCCTGGGTACCAGGACCAACAACTTTCCCTCTTAATATGTAAATGGAAGGACAGGGAATAGGGTAGAGTTTAACATGCGAGAGTTCTCGCAAGAATACGCAAGGGTAGTTCCAACCTATTACCTTTTTCCAAAAAGTATCAGTAATACGCACGAAATGAAGCTTATAATTATCCAAAGCAGTTATTACTGCCACCAAATAGTCTGCCCAACCTTGTCGTTCGCCAAACCAATGCCAGTAAGCATTTGAAACTTGATTAAATATAAAAAATCACATACAATCTATGAAATGTGACTGAGGGATATTGATAATAGATGTTGACGGATGTTGATAACAGGAGGCCATAAAATTTTAGAACACTTGACTTCTAATAATACGAATATTTATAACGAAAAACTTATTATATTACTTATATAATAACCCATGCATTATTAAAATTTTCTAATAATTCTTATCACCTAACTGATGTCAGTTTTGTGAATTCTGGCTGCAAATAAAGTTGATAAAAATAATTATTTTCTTTACTTAAGGATACTAAAGTAAAACGTATTATCCACCTGTCCTCCTTTAAAATTATATGCCCTGGGTTCAATCCCATATTTATGGATCACTTACCAACTGCGAGGTTGTCTCTCGCAATGGAGAGTGTTGCAGAACAACGACGAAGGTCAGGAGGAAGCACGTCGAGTGTGCACGCTCTTTTGATCTCTCCCGCCCCGAGGGAGAGCCACAAGAGGGAATGTGAAGTGAGAGTTGCGCGAGTGAGGCCGTGCGGTGGAGAAGTCGGAGCGGCAACCTTGCCACTGGCCAACATGGTCGATTGTCGCTCGAGGGAATTTCGTACTGTATGTGCAGAGACCGAGATAGTGCTGGTTTGCGACGGGAACCCGGAATTCCGCTGTTGAACTGCCATTCAACGCGGGACGCATATCGTTCTGGAAAACGTGCATCACTCACTTCCATAAAACTGAACCAGAAAATTCACATTAAAATATTATATAAAAATATTAAAATACATAAACTTAATTCTGTTATAAATAAGAACGCAACTCGTCGTATTGAAACTGCTTAATCAGTATATACTTCAATTATGAGACTTTCCGTATAATAACAGTTTATCCAATTAGGTCAAATGCAGCTAAATCGAATATAGAAACAAATCAAATCATTCATAACAAATTATTTAAAAAATTCTACATGCATCTTGGTTTATTCCAATATACAAATTCATAATGAACTTAATCTCCCTGCAATTCATAATTTGATTTGACATTACTGTCTCAATTTTTTAAATTCTTTTCCTTCATTATATCATGCTCATTTTTTTAATATGCATAAAACTTATCCTTTTCTTGGTAGAATTAATTCCAAATTTCCTAAAGACAAATTTCATCCTCCGTAATTTTATTTTCTCTTACTTCTTTTTTTTTATATCTTTCTTATATTTTCAACATTTTTATAATTCTTAAAGTTTGCCTTTACAATTCCTCTTAAAGGTTACTGTTAGTGTGCACAATGACTGTTCATACATTGCTCATTTCAATGCTCTGAAAGACATATTGCTGAAGAGAAAATAATAAATTAAAAAAAAAATCACTTGTATAGCCTACGTATTGCACGACAGTAAATTCTAATTATATTCTAATCTAATATTAACATGGACAATTGCTTCTCGGGAAGTAGGGGATGGAAATTTTCCAGAAAAAAATCTGTTGTTTCACGTGTAACATAATTTACAAGTTTCTGCAGTTCAATTAACAAATGACACTATCTGACAGAAAGAACAGTTACAAACGATGCTGAATAGTGTTTTTCTAACGGCGTGATTGTATGGGAAGTAGGATTTGAACCTTTAAGCTATGTTTGTTTCTCTCATGTAGTGATGGAACCACGCGATAAAATCTTGTTACTCCTTGAAACAGGAGACATCGAAGTGCAATTATATTGTTAACCATTAACAAGTCACCCATCCTAATAAGCAGCGTCACATAGTGTTTTCCAAGTCCAAAGGTATTCATTTGCAAGTTCATAGTTCAGCCCATCAGGGTTCAGCGTACCTCGACCTCTTTCTATCGTTCCTACCATGACTCTTCGAATGAAGCAACTCGACGAACGATAGTTATTAGGAAGAAGATTTTTATGCCCTAAAAAGTCTTGAAAAATGCTTTTGTAAATATTCATTTATAACCTAAAAATTTTGAAATATGCCCTTTAATATGCAATTAAAATTAACAATTCTTCATTTCCAATATTGACTTTCTTGATAAAATACAAGAGAAGCTTGCTTCGAATGAAAAGATCTATTTTTGTGCAAACATAATATAAACTACTTTACTTTTCGGGAGAAATAATTGAAGAAATATTCACCTTCAATTATTCAGTATTCTTTTATTATAGAAAATCACTTCTCATTAGTCAGTTAAAAACCAATTAGGGTACATGGAAAAGGGGGGTATTTAAAATTATTTAAAGGAAACACTTGTTCTTGATAAAATATCACATATAATATTGATAAAACTTGAAAACATATTTGACCATCAAGAGTGTGATCCAGTTTCTGAAATATTCACCTTAGTGAAGTACATTGTATGTCTTGTTCTATTTCTTCTGAATGGTTTAAATATATATCAAGAAAGGTCCTACATTTACAAAAGTAATTTTTATCAACTGTAGGAAAGGAAAAATTGCTTTAGCCTAGTGTCAATGTAGGCTAATGATGTAGGATAAAGACTGGAAGTAAAGAGAAATTGTAAAATTTGCAATTTACCATATTTATGAGCAGCGTGACATCATAAGATGGTAGTCCCAGAAACCTCTTCTATAACAGTAACTGCGAATACAACTACTTTCGTAAAAATTGCTTGCTTGGAGATTGACCGATGTTAACCAGAAACCGATATCACGTTATAAATTGATGAAATATGATTTTATTTATAGTATTCTGCATGTCCTCCCTTAGGTCTCGAACATTCGGAACGCTTCCCTTGAAGCACGCTCACTACTTAGAACTGACTCAAACTCTATTTACCAAATGGTAATGGCAGACATCTTTTAAAACTGATTATTATTTTTATTTACTTTGACGGATGTGAAGGATTGGAGTAATTGGAATGTTGCTTTCTCGTTGCGTTAGGTAGGTGGGCTTATGTCCCCTTTGTCGGTTCTTCCCATCAACACAAAGGTTTGCCTCTTCACCTTACATCTCTCTCCTGGGTTTCTAGATGCCGTTCCATCGAGAGCTTTCAAAACACTGGCTTCGGTGTACAGACGGTAGATAGCTGTTCCTTCGATTGGCTCCTGGTAGTTGTGAGATTTGTGCCCGAAACAACAGGTCATGGATCTTTCCTTAGCTATTTTTGTGCTCTTAGCTCCTTTTTTTCTTAGAGCCGGGCGATGGACTACTCTCCATCCTCGTATGGCTATCCCCGCCCACAATCTAGAATAACTGTTTCATACTGCAAGTACACGGTTATCTGGCTTATGTACGATATAACGCAATTAATTACAATGAATTGTAGGAGATAAAAGTTCCCTTCTTACCTGCACCTTAAATTGAATGTATCCTCATTGGTTATCTAAAGTCAAACTTTATGAAACCGGGATTATTTATTAAAACGCAATGTTCTAATCTGTTTGTATGATTCCGAAGGATAAATAGCCAAATTACGTGCAACTTACATAAGCAGATTACATAATACAGCAGATTACAGCATATTACAGCAGATTTACATAATATTGGAATTTTTTTAAAAAATGTTTAAAACGCTGTATCTTATTCACGCCTTATTACAATATTTGATATATTATCAAACTCGGCCCATACATGTCGTTTCGAATTTCTCCAATCACTCATATCTACCTCCAATCTCTACGATATCTTTCCATTCTCATTTAGTAATTAACTATCATAACGTAGTTTACAATTACGTAGCATAATTTAGAGATACTGTTTGTTATGTTATGCAGTTTCCGTGCCTCTGCAACTTACACTCCTTTAGTTGGGAGCGCTAGTGTATTATTTATCAATTGCAGCGCCGCAGTCGCGCGAGTGGGCCGCGGTCCGCGGGCGGCCTCGGCGCCTGCGCGGAATGGGATTAAGAAGTTTAAATCGAGTTGGAAGGTATTCAGTTAACGCCGCGCCGCCCTCCGCCGCCGCCGCCGCTAAATATTCACCCGCAGCGCGGTCGTGCACTGTGCGCCCACCGCCGCCGCCAACCCGCCGCCACCGCCGCCGCCGCCGTCGCCGCCGCCGCCGCCGTCGCCGCCACCGTCTTGCCACCGCCGCCGTTCCCGCCGCCGTCCCCGCCGTCTCCGCCGCCGCTGCCCCACCGCCGCCGCCGTCCTCGCCACCGCTGTCCCCGCTGCCGCCGTCCCCGCCGTCGCCGTCCACGCCGCCTCCGTCCCCTCCGCCTCCGTCCCCGCCGCCGCCGTCCCGCCGCTACCATCCCGCCGTGTTCGTCTCTGCAACCTCTGTCCCCGTCGCCGCCGTCCCCCCCTTGGCTGCCACCGCCGCCGTCCCACCCCCGGCCGCCGCCGCTGCCACCCCCGCCGCCACCGTCCCTGCCGCCATCCCCCGCCGCTGCCGTCCCCGCCGCCGCCGTCCCACCACCGCCATCCCCCCGCCGCTGCTGTCCCTACCACCGCTGTCCCCGCCGCCGCCGTCCACCCTCCCCCGGGCCGTCCCGGCCGCCGACGCTGCCGTCCCCGCCGCCACCGCCACTGCGCAGTGTCGCGCCGCGCGCCAGGTTCTCGGAGAGTGCTACGCGTTGTGCCGCCAGGTCAAACGCTGACCTCGCTACTCTCCCCCGCGGAGGGGACGATTAATGCCTAAGCAGAGGAAGCATGTGCATAGAGCCTCTCCTGGATAGGGCCAACAATTTACTTTTGAATACGAGTTTATAATAGATTATATGAACAAAATCAAAGAAACTTTTTAAACTATAATAGTTATAATTCATTTTCATATTTATTTTGATAATACTTATTTGGAGATTTCATAGTATGGTCGTGCTTACGGGCCCTCAAGTTTTTAGTTCGGAATTGACTGCCTGGCATGGCTCAGAGGCAGCATTGCCTTTGTCTTTGTAGCGTCGATCACCGGAACGCCCTAGAATTCGAGTCCAGGGGTTCAAGTGGCGGATTTTGGACACTCACGAGGTCGAATTCAGCCGCTGTCAATAGATTGATCGATTGATTCGTGTTTCCGGGCTCGTCAACTACTTAGGTCATTAGTCCCGTAAGTGTAGTGCGTGTTTTTCTCGGGAGGTGGCGATGATCTTTTCCCCACTGGATGGCGAGATCCGACGCCGACCTACCATCGACTAGCTCTGGGTTTCCCCTCAACCTCAGCGGCTGGGTTTTCCCCTCAACCAGGTATCTCCCATTAGTGGGGCACCGCCCTAGCCGGGACAAGGCTGTCTATATAAGAATTTTGGTAGCCGGCTGCTCTGTTTGGTAATTTTCTGTGGTTTATTCGATCAATACGAGGCGAACTCAGGGGGAATACCGTAAAAAAACGGGCCACGGACCGCGCGCAATCATTCCTTTCCAATTCTTGTCCCTCGTCTCCGCACACACACACACACACATGCACACACACACTGACATTTACATGCACTATTCTCCCTCACATGTCGGGAGACCAGTTGGGAGCTTAGAGCTAGTTGTGGCTGGGAGAGGGGGATTCCACAAGCAGAGGTATCTGGGGGGGGGCGCTTGTTGATGTCGTGTCTCTTATTCAGCGGGGAAGGAATACTACCATCGGGTTACAACATGCATTATTCTTACAGGAATAACGACCATAGTAGTTCACACGCCAGGAAACCCTAACTAATTATTCAAACCGCGACTGATTCTCCTTGTTTCTTGCACGGTAGAAATAAAAGGGACGATGCGTTCTCGGAGATGTGTGGTAAACCAATCTGCTAATAGGATAACATCCCTTTGTTTTGTATCACGTGGCAGTGTTTAGAATCAATGCAAGACAATAATGTCAAGTTGTCTTCTGGTGGCAGCAGCATATCTGACGCCACAGCGGCATGCCATATTCTTATCAGCGCAATTTAGTGTCGTGAAGAAATAATATTTAATATTCCTATGGTGCTGCTTAAACATGCCGCAGTCAAAGTATTTGAAACATTTCGATCCTTAAAAAATGTTGCAAAATAAGAGGCTATATAAGAAAGTTACAGTAAAACTGTTAATACAACGTACAACAATGCAACGTACAACGTTAATGCAACAATACAACGTACTTTTATTACTTCTTCTAACCTCGGTTAATAGGATATCACATATTTAGTTCCAGAGACCATCTCTCGTGGCGAGAAGATCAACTTTATTTAAGGGATTTCATTGTACCTCCCATTTCATTGAGACTCACTGGTGGCAACTTCCTTGACACAACTGGGGTGGTGTTTTCATTGTCATTTATGTATGCCATGATGCATCGAATCGGCGAAATTGAACGATGAAACAATTCACCATTTACTTTCGATGCTTTCGGTGCAAATTTTGTGGAATTTCATGATTAAGAAGGAATGGGGCTATACAAGACGACTTTCGTCTGGAATCACGTGTTAGTTTTTTTGTTTATACTTGCGCGTCAGCCCGTGTGCGGGCCATGGCCTACCAGCAGCGTCCCGGCCTCGCGGCCATGGGTTGAGGGGTACGTGTGGTTAGCACGAAGACATCTCCAAGCCGTATTCTGGTGTACTCAACCTGAGAAGTGAATTTTCTCATCGTCACACGGCAACATGTAGTGGAATATTACAAGGAAAACGCACACTGTGATCTTGCCTGACGGGGAATCAAAGCCGGGATCGCATCATGGAAAGCGAGCACGCAGAGCAATGAGCGAAGCCGCCAGGATTCGTGTTAAATAACATCTTTTAAATATGTAATTTATTCCATTTTACTTGGCCTATGTGGTAAAACCACTTGTTATATAGAAATATCAATGGAACATGAATGATTAATTTTTAAAACTTAAAATATCATTACTTAATACCTACTTTGTGGATGTTTATTGTTTCTCTTAAATTCACCATTTCAATGTTCATGTAAGTGGGAGAGAAATTATGTCAAAATACAATAGAGTACACACAACCATACTCCTCACATCTTCATGTAATTGTGATTTAAATGAACATAAAAATGACTTGTTCCTTTGATCACAATGTATATTTCCACTATGATTCGTATGGATTTCAGTAGACACTATTTAAGGGCACCATTTAATATATATTAGCGCTATTCTGAGTCACATGCATGCCTTGCATCGACTATTTCCATCGTTTTCATACTGGATGCAAACTGTTAGGTGTGGACTACGCAGTCCTGATTATCCTACTAGAGAACATCAGTTTCTCTCCAAAACGTGAAACCATGAACGCGTTTCAAACAATTTTCTGTTCGTCTATATCAATAAAGCGAATGACAACAGTTACTTAAAATGAAACGATTTAAACTTCATTTATGTTGAAAGTAATTATTGTAACATCTCTTTCAAACGCTGAATAAACCAAAGGTTGCAAATAAGAAACTTTAATAACTAATATCAATCGTTATGTTCTGTACTGAGCTCCACGAGTTGAAATAATGAAATATTATTACAGTGAACTATTGAATAAGCTTGTAAAATGTTACATTTGACATGTAGTGCTTTGTCCTGTCTGGAATTATAAACCTCGTTAGAAAAAAAATTCTGCCATGTGACAGAAAAGCATATTGGAGAAACAGGGCAGCAACTTGTGATACCAGTCAACATTTGCCATAGCGAAGAAGAGGATGGGAAAAAGGATCACAAAATCAGCTTTTTCTTTCGGATTTTGTTTATTTGTTTGGTTTGCCCATGCTTTTTCTGTCTTTCACACAAACTGGTATCGGTATTTTGATCAAAACGTTCATATTCTACGCATGCGAATGCAGTTTTGTCTTCATACGGTTTTCAGTCTACCTCCGATATGGACATCGACCTTCAAGTGGAGTTTAAATTGGATTGCCAAAACTCTTTGGATTTATCAGTTTCAGGAACTATTATCGCTTCCTAGTCACCAAATGCAACGTCTATTTAATATCCTTTTAAAATAAAATTTCGGAGAAGTCTGTCAGAAATGTTTATATGCCGGAAGCATAATAGCGGTCTATGTAGAACATCTTTTGAAAATACATTAACCTCTGCCAGGATAGAACCAACACCCTGGAGGCTGAACTAAATGTTTATGCACTGAAGAAAATTTGACATACCGATGACAGGTGTCACGCTGATCTCAAGTAAATATTCCCAAAGCATTTTGGGTTAAGTTATTAACACACTCAAGGTTGAAAATTAATTTTTAGACCAAATAAAATGTTAACATCTTACAAGGAGATACTTTGTAACTCTTTTAACGGTTGTTTTCAAAAAAAAGTGTAATCCTCTTTTACTAGATGCAGTAGTAACGTGCTGGTGGGAATGAACATAAAATAGTTGACAATTGAAGGCATGGATGACTGAATGTGTTACGTTATACAAAATATTTAAGTAAACAATGGTTAAAGATAATTTAACTGAATTTTACGTAATTGGGTAGTAATTCATTTAATGCTACTTCAATGGGTTCCTTTTAGTGTCAAAATGCATGCTCAAAATGGTTGCATCATGATTTCATGAAATAGATAAAGCAATTTTAAATCTTGTTTACCCAAAACTTTGTGTTTATAAAATAACACCATGCGCCAATGGCGTCCATTGAAGCCGTGACACTGTCTCAAAATGCGACAGAAAAAAAAATTTTTTTCAAGTGATTCAAATATAAATGAAAAACAATACAAATTATGAAGTTATTTGAACAACACAATGATGAAGATGTACAAAATTTCCCCCTTATCCCTAAGAAATTGTAAATCTCCAATGCAAAGAAATATGGTGTTGCTTGACGTATTTAAATTAAGACTTGTTCGCCGTAGATCAAGCGGGTCAGTACTTAGTATGGAAAATATATTGTTAATAATAGACCTAAGTGAACTTACAATGTATTTAAAGAAATTATATAAAGGACAATCCGAATATTTTTTATTTTATTGCCTTTACTCTGAAAATATCTCTCAATCGTATACAATAATACAATCCAATAATAAACCTATGTCATTCGACTGTAATAAAACAACTATTACTCCACACACTTTTTTAAATCGTAAATATTATTTAGTCTTTTAAAAACGAATATATTTCTGTTGATAACCTTCTATCGAAATATACTGGGAGGTGGCTCAGGGCATCCACTGATGTCAATCCAGTGCCTTTGACCGGGAGGTCCTAGGTTCGAGTCCCGACGGTGGCAGGATTTTCAACACCAGCTTGTCAGCTGGTTCGAATTCAGTCGCTGTCCGGAGGATAATTCTAGTGGCCGGCTGCTCTGATGGGTAGTTTTCCATGGTTTCTCCGATCAACACCAGGTGAGTGCCAGAGCGGTACCTTAACAAATGGGCCAAGATCGCGCGCGATCTTTTCTTCCTCTTCTTTAACCTATCCTCACCCCTTACTTACCCACACTAACATGCACTACACTACCATACATGTCGGGAGAGCGGTCTGTAGCTTAGAGCTTGTCCTGGCTGCGGTGGTGCCCCGCTGGTAGGAGATACGTGGTTGAGGGAAAATCCTTCTAGCCGACGGTAGGTATTTAAATGTACCAGGATGTCTTCATCCTGGTGCATGGTATCTTCCTTAAAATCCTGGTAAAAATACCAGGATCCTGGTACGTCTGGCAGCACTGAGGAAGCTGCACTGCCGTGCCCTGTAGAGTCCCTAGATACAGAATGACTCTGAAACTAGTGCCTAGACACAGAGAGTAGCGGATTCCTTTACGTCGCCGATTCCGCCATTTTGTATCCAGTAGTTAGGAAAGTTAGAACTGTGCAATGTAGTTTGTTTTCGGAACCACCAATTTATAGAAAATCAATATTACTATTTTCGAAAAATCTTCATTCTGCCTCCATTTGTTATCATTTCTTTTCATTTCCTACATTCTGCCTGGCGGAGCTAACCTGCGAGACATTGAATGGTGGCGACTGCCATGGTTGCCAGATATGTTGCGAGCTCTTTCCCCACAACTACTACAAAATTTCTGCAAATAACCTCCCCAATGAAACAAAATTTCCCAACTTTGAAATGAAAAATTTTCTCCAAATTATGGACCAACAACTTCTGCTGTTCCTGACGATTCCATTGGCTGTTCTCTTAAATTCATGTAATTCAAATCAGCCTATCATCATCCATTGAGTTGCTCGAAGCACTATACTATCTTCGTTTTCACTAATGTTTTTCTTTCTCTATGCCAGTTGTTAATTTTTCTCTTTTCGATACATAAAAATGTGAGTGAATAACGTCTATTACTTCTTAATAGTTCAGAGAATAATATTTCTATCTCAACTCCGGCCAAAAATTATTTTCACCAAAAAATCCCCAAACATTTCTCAGTCCATTTATGTCCCCCCATTCTTTCCCCACAGCCAAAAAATCCCCATTTTGAGGACAAACTTCCCCAAACATTTCTTCGTTCATTTATTTTCCCCATTCTTTCTCCACCACAAAAACATACCCATTTTGGGGACAAAATTCTCCAAACATTTCTTCGTCCATTTATGTTCCCCCATTCTTTCCCCCACAGCGAAAAAATCCCCATTTTGAGGACAAACTTCCCCAAACATTTCTTCGTCCATTTATGTTCCCCATTCTTTCCCCACAACACAAACATACCCATTTTGGGGACAAAATTCCCCAAACATTTCTTCGTCCATTTATGTTCCCCATTCTTTCCCCACAACACAAACATACCCATTTTGGGGACAAAATTCCCCAAACATTTCTTCGTCCATTTATGTTCCCCCATTCTTTCCTCACAACACAAACATACCCATTTTGAGGACAAAATTCCCCAATCTGGCAACCCTGGCGGTTGCGCTACTCTCTGAATGTAGGGACTCCGCTGCGCTGCGCTGCGGTCGGCTGCGCGCGGCCGCCTGCGCTGACGCAGCAGCAACTTCCGCCGTAATTCGATAACTGCCGCCGAAACTGATTCGCGCGGCACGCGGTGATTTCCTCTCGGGTGACGGACGACGAGGGAGGGCGCTGCGGATGAGGAGTTTGTTTGCCATCTTTTGCCTCTCGCGCGCCGCCGCCGCCGCCGCTGCATCGCCTCGTTTTCCTGCGTCCTCTTCAAGCGCTCTCGTTCGCTGACGGACGTCATCAGAAGGGGGCGAACTTTTAATGATTTTGCATATTTTTAGGGCATAGTTAAGTGAAATTTATTGACATTTGGTTAGAATTGATAGATTGATGATTCCGGGCGCGTCAACTACTCAGGTCATTGGTAGGCTAAGTGTGGTGCGTGTTTTCCTCGGGAGGTTGCAGTGATCTTTTCCCCGCTGGATGGCGAGATCCGGCGCCGACCTATCGTCGACTAGCGGGGTTTCCCTTCAACCAGGAATTTCCCTCCAGCGGGGCAACGCCCCAGCCGGGACAAGCTCTAACCTCCCGACTGGTCTCCTGGCATGTGTGGTCGTGTAGTGCATGTTAGTGTGTGTGTAAGGGGTGAGGATAGGACAAGGAAGAGGAAGGAAAGATCGCTCGCGGTCCGTGGCTCGTTTGTTAGGGTACTGGTCCTGGTGATGATTGGAGAAACCACGAAAAACTACCGATTAGAGCAGCCGGCCGCTAGAATTCTTCTCCAGACAGCGACTGAATTCGACCTAACAGGCTAGTGTCGAAAATGCTGCCGCCGTCGGGACTCGAACCTAGGATTTCCCGGTCAGAGGGACTGCAGTGACATCAGTTGATGCACTGAGCCATCTCTCCCGGTTTAGAAGTGGATGCTGTTAGTTTTGTAAACAGTAAATACTATGTTTAAACAGTAACACAAATAAGAAACGTGAGAGGAGAACTTACACGAATGACGCTCGCGGAATGACGCTCCGCATCGCCAAATATTCCACTGTGAGCAAGATCTGCAACGAT
The DNA here is from genome assembly GCA_031308135.1 of Acheta domesticus. Lineage (NCBI taxonomy): Eukaryota > Metazoa > Arthropoda > Insecta > Orthoptera > Gryllidae > Acheta > Acheta domesticus. The sequence continues at coordinate 35,917,972 of JAHLJT010004567.1, read as the reverse complement.
TTAGAAAGATGTTTTCGACACCTGTCAATGAGTCATCACGACTGAGGAAAATACAGTAAGCCGCAACTCAATACCTCATGATAACTGGAAATGAGTGGCAAAAATAGATGAGTGCGGAGTTTCAGTCCGCGTGCGTGTAACGGAGGGTTAATATTCTCTCAATCTTTTGACACAATTTAAACAATATTATTGTAAGTGACTATTCCTGAACAAACTAAATCACTCGTGAAAACTATCCCTAACCTCGAACCAAACTGATACTTCCGAAACATTAGCAGCTGGAGCAATATGCCTAGCGATGCTATGTTCGATGATGCTCAACTGTCAGAATACTCCACTACTTCCCTGACCAGAGAATAGTCTCCGCCTAAAAACGCATGTCTCCTCTAGTCTTTATCACGCTGGCAAATGTTCGTGCCACCTCCGCTGTTTGGTGTCAGTTGTTCTCCGGTTGCCTTTCCTTGTTGAGACAGTTATGGTTGGAAGTAATGCTTACTAGTTTTCTTCGTTAGTTCTAGATATTCAGCATAAGGTATGTACCTCTCCTTCTCTCTAGTAAGGAGTCTCCACCTTACTGTATTCTTTCTTCTGAAGAAGAGAGGCTACATGTTGCAAAATCTCCAAATAGCTCCGAGCTTTGCCAATTTAAAGGCGAAATGCCACACCAGATGATTATGTACGAAAATGATTACATGAATATTTACAGCTCTCAATTACATACTTTGCTTTCAAAGAAGAAACCGAGTCGACGAATCGCACACACAAAAATAGCGACCCACAAAATTACTGGACAAAGAAATACACACTAATTGTTGCTATGTTTTGGAAGCCCATTACATTTAGTCGTTTAACAATACCTTGATCACTGAACAAACTCAAGACTAATAGTAAATTTTCTGGGGAAAGTAGATGCACAATTTGCATATTGTAAACATTTTCTTTGATATTATCAGCATGGTTTTTCTAGAAATATTTTTCACATTCTTCAAATTCGCCGTTCTTTTAGGATTAGCTCTCAGTTAAGTCATTTGTGCTCTCAATGTCTCATGTTGATCGTGTGGTCCTTTTCTTCCTCAGAGGAAAGTCTAAAACAACAATAAAATTATTGATTATCGTTTTACTGCACTCGAACTTCATTGCCGTTTGGTGGCATGAACCACACTTCTAAAAATATAAATGTCATTGAGTTGATGAAGAATGGATCAGTTATATAAGTACTGAGAAACTTCCTAAAACAATAGTAATATTTATTTTTTTGTGGAAATTCACTCCTCTTGCTCACAAGAAAATTTCTTCTCACATGGAAATCTCTGAGCATGTCACCTTGGTGGCAGTAGATAGATGTTTGCGAGTGTGTAGCTTCCTAGCGATAAGTTTTGTTGTGAATTGACAAACGTCTTAAATTATACTATTATAGTGGTATTGTGTAACTTGTCTGTGCCGTGAGTGCTATTTGGGAAAACGATGAACACTGTAAATTGTTGCAAAATAATCATTTTACAAACACTTCATAGAGAAATATATGGTCATTTGGGTTTGATTTTAGAGAAATAACTTGTCATTTGGTTATGCGACGGAGTTTCTCTCGCCTCTGAAAGATGAAAAAATTGTGTGACTTGTTTCATTCTGCAAACAATTAAGGAAAAAAATCGCTCTTCAGAATTCACACTTATATTACATTTGCGATTTGGGGATACAATTTTATTATCACATACGCTATTAATAGAGTTGTAAAAGCTAGATAATGTCTTTGCCTTTTGAAATAATTTGAAACAAAGGTACAAAATAGGTCTTTTTATATGTGGCTGGCGTAGTTTTTAGATGAAACCCACTCATTTCGAAAACATTTGATTTTATCTATTTTAGAGAAAATAAACGTAGATAAGTACTTATTTATTCAATAATCTATTTATTACTTTTATGCTTATTTTTCTACAAATATGGTGTCATAAATAAGTGTTGTGTTGAAAATTACCAAGACAAAGTCGAAAGTACTTTAGAAAATCTTCGTCTTGTGTCTGCTTGCTCCACATTTTCGGAATCTTTTGAATAGGGAAATCGCCTTCCAACATATGTTTGCGAGCGAAACATGTCCTATCATCAATTCAATCACGCACGTCAAATTAGGAAACATTCTTTTTCCTTCATGAGAGTCCGAGTAAATTTCGTAAGGAATATTTAAAGCCATAACTGGCTTTCCAACTACCATTATATTTTTTTAAAATTCACTGTTTCTAGTACTATTTATCGTTGTTAAAACTCACACTAACCTACAGATGGATTATTAATTGGCAGGCAAGCACTTTTCATTCTGACTCAACCTAGAACTCGAATACTCATTTTTAATTTCTTTAAAATGCTGAAAATGTTCCAAGGGCAAAATGTTCCAGAAAGAGGATGAAGTAAGAATTGGTGGAGGCTCATTATTAAGAGAAATTTGTAATCAAGTCAATGTGTGAATCGTATTTAATTAACATTAAAACACATTAAACATTGAAGAGATAGAAGAGTGTGTTTTAATGTATTTGTACTCGTATTTAATCAAAGACACAAATTAAACAGGTAGAAGAAGAAATGTTTAACAGAAATCTCCTGAAGTAATTCATTTCAAAAAGAGGTCTGGCTTTGGAAATCATGGTTCTTTTACATAATTAGTGAGACTCAATGAAGAGAAAGAAAAAATAAACCAAGAAAAAAACTGAAGGTAGAAAGGAAGTGAAATTCGAAAAAACAGCAGATCACAGTTTGGAAATTATAAATCTGTAAACCAAAATAAGTAAAAAAGAAAGCTTTGTGAAATATTAAAATAACAATAAGGAAACATTTGTCTTGGAACCCGCTTGAAGATATTCTTCTAATGAGAAAAAATAGAATTGTTGAAAGGCAGAGGAAGAAAGCTTCTGACGGTGAGCCCTTATTATAAAACAGTCTTTGACTGGCGTCTGTGGACGCTAGAGAAACCGTGTGTCCTTTTACGGCAAGCGGAGCCGGGCCAGTAAGCGCTCTAGAACTCCAGAATTGGCACATTGGGTTTCACAGGGCTCGAACTTCGCCCTCAGTTACCTGCTGGGCGTCAAGGCCCCTCTCCTCCCACCTGGCCACTCGCCCGCTCGCCCCGCTCGCCGCCGCTGCATTCTCTTGGCGCGTCGCCCACTCGCTCGCCTTCCCTGCGCTCTCTGCGGCGTCGTGGAGTGGACACGCCCCCCCCTCACCCGCCTCGGGCCCCCCCGCAGTGCACGGTGGCGCTCCTCTTCGTCCCGCCCACCTCGCCTGCTCTGCCACGCAGCGTCCCGTTTCATCCTGCAGACAAGAACTTGCTCCACCTCGGTTCATCACGCTCCACCGCATCACGATCTACCCACGTTCACCACCACACTCGAGCCCTTTTCCACTATGCTCCATTTCGTTCCCACTATTCTTCACACATTCCACATCATTCCACTACGCTCACACCCTGTTCGTCTATGCTACCATCCCGCTGCTCTATGCTCACCCCGTTTCACTACGTTTCCCGTACTATTTCACTATGCTTACTCTGATCCACTATCCTCTGCTTCCCTTTTCCACTACGGCCCACATCCCGCTTCATCCACGCTCCACCTCGTTTCATCACGCTTCACGCTGCTTCACCAAGCTCCACGCTGTTTCACCAAGCTCTACCTCTCAAAGAATAGAAAAAAAAACTTTAACAATTTCTCAAAACTCTTGCAAATGCTGCGATAACACTAAATGAAAAGCACGCTAACGAGGCAAGGCTGCATGATTGATACAGTAAAAAGTGAAATTAGTTTAAACATTACAAATGTATTGAAGCCTACGAGGCACACATGAATAATTATTCTAAGCACATGTCTAGACTTTACAAACAAGACTAACTCTTCGTAAAAATGCTCCTCCTTTTACATATCTGTCTAGTAGGGGGTCTAAATGCACACAAAATGCACTTCGCTGAAAGAAAATGTTCACGGGCTGGATCCGCTCTCCGTGGTCAGCGCTTCATAGTCAATGTCTTTTCGCCAGGCACTTTCCCCAGCACCGTCCTGCCAGCCGCCTTAGCCCTCTGTCCCGCCAGCCCAGCTCTCCCCGGCACGACCACGAGGTCACTCGGAGTCTGTGTGGGAGGGGGGCGGCGACGGTGGCGACGGTCGGTGGGCGGGGCCGGTGGTCGGGAGACGGGGCGACGGTGGCGACGGTGGCCGCGACGGTGGCGACGGTGGCGACGGTGGCGACTGTGGCAACGGTGGCGACGGTGGCGACGGTGGCGACGGTGGCGACGGGGGCGACGGTGGCGGCGGTGGCGACGGTGTCGAGCCGGGGGCGACGGTGGCCGGTGATGGCGATGAGGCCAGTGGCGGCATGCGGTGACGGCAGCGTGGAGCGGCCTGGCATCAGCCGCGCGCCTCCTGATGCATGAGGCAGTGCTCCATGCTTCAGGGGAAACAATGATTAATTAATTTTTTAATTAATTAATTTTTTTAAGTGGGACGCGCGAAATTCATGTTAGCGCCCCCATAACACACTGGTGCACCATGGAACTCCCATAATTGACGGGAAGACCACTAAGAGCGCCCAGCTGGGCGAAAGTCACTGCAGCTTTAACCGCGCCGAGAAAATGTGCTAACTCTACTCCATTCCAACATGCTCCACCCCGTTCAACTACGTTCCAGTCGCTCCACTCCGTTCCACCTCGCTTCACTACGTTCCACTTCGCTTCACTACGCACCGCCCCGTTCCACGCGCTTTTTCTGTTTTACTTCCTCCACCATCTGCCAAGCTGCAACGCTCCATTCCCATGTCGATCCACTCCCTACACGATCTATTCGAAGCCAATACGCTCCATTCTGTTCCATCTCGAGCCACTCCCGACACGATCTACCCACGTTCCACCACGCTCGAGCCCTTTCCACTATGCTCCACTTCGTGCCACTATTTCTTCACACATTCCACATCATTCCACTACGCTCCAACCAGTTCTTCTACGCTCTCATCCCGCTGCTCTATGCTTCACCCCGTTTCACTACGTTCCGCATCATTCCACCATGCTTTACTCTGATCCACTATCCTCTGCTCCCTTTCACTACGGCCCAATCCGCTTCATCACGCTCCACTCCGTTTCATCATGCTTCACGCTGTTTCACCAAGCTCTACTCAATTCCAACATGCTTCATCCTGTTTCACTAAGTTCTAGTGATGTTCCACTCCGTTCCATTTCGCTTCATTACGCTCCACTCCTTTCCACTACGCCCTCCCGTTACACTACTATCCTCCCCATTCGAACATGCTCCTCCCCGTTTCACCACATGCCACTCTGTTCTAATACGCACCATCTTATTCCATCACGCTCCACCCTGTCATGCTACCTCCCGTTCCATTATCTTTCATGCCGTTTCACTGTGCTCCACCTCATTTTTTATCACGCTTCCACACCGTTCTGAGACACTCCGACATGTTCCAGCATACTAAATTCCATTCCACAAAGCTCTACTCCGTTCCACTACTCTCCATCCCGTTCCATTCTGCTTAGCCATTCTATTAATCTCCTCCTGTTCTACCACGCTCCACCCCTTTCCACTACACTCCATCCCGTTCCAACACGTACCGTATTAAAGGACGATGCCTCATGCACCACACTCGCATCACCCCACCGACTCTCTCTCCCCACTCCAGTCTACTCCATTCCGCTCCCTTCGTTCCAGTCAACTCCATCCAGCTCCGTCCCACTCCTCACCGGTCTTTTCTTCATCATTTATTTTCACCCCGTCATAACGGAGCTTCACCCTCCTCCGACCCGGTGCGTCACTTTCAGCCCCTGTCTACCCGCTCCTTTCTGTACAACCCAGTTTCGTTTTGCCCCATTCCATTCCTTTCATCTTTTTTCACTTCTATCCCTATTGAAGTAACTTTATGCTATATCACACACCGTCCAGTTCTATCAGTCTTCACCGTGCCCCATCTGTTTTCATCCCTCTCGTCCCACAGCCTCCGTCTTATTCGACCCCATTCCCTTCCATTCCTCTTTCTTTCACTTCTTTC
>JAHLJT010004567.1:35898256-35911839 GCA_031308135.1 Acheta domesticus | reverse complement strand
GGCGCTTGCCCTACCCACCGCGTGTCGGTCTTTTGGACGCATCAAAGGGAGCGAACATTCGCCGAACACATCAGCTGGTCGGGATCGGGCGAGCAGCGAGCTACTGCTTGCCCAATCTGAACAGCTGATACGTTCAACGAATGTTCGCTTTCTTTGGTATGTCCAAAAGACCTGACACGGGGTGGGTAGGGCGAGCGCCGAATGTTCATCATTCGGCTAATAGCAAGCGACTCATCCACACTACTCGGGATTCGGCGAGCTGTTGCTCGCTGTTCGCCGCTTTCGTACGCTATTCGACCTGGGAACTTTTTCCGTCTTTCAGCCGAGCAATGGAAAGGCTGTGAATTGAAGTCTTCGATAACGTATTCATGAATACATGATGTAGTTATTTGCAGATATTCCACTAATTACGATATTAATTGACCTTTGGCTTTAAAATAAACTAACATAATGAATGCGTCGGAATGAAATAAAACCTTTAATTACCTTCAATAAGTGAGACTATCGCAAAATAATTCATCTCATATGTAATTATTATCTCGTATTTAGGTGCATGAATAACAGGAGAATAATGTTCTACAGATTATGATTTTTAATATAGGAATTATATTAATACTAGTTGAATGTGGCGTCGCCGACGCTGTAAACTGTTTTAAAAGTATATTCATGTGTTGAAAATTTCTTTCATACTTCATTTCTTTCATGCGTAGCTTTGTTCAAAACGCTCTTAGAGTATCTGGCATTGGACTTACCAATGAATCGTAGTAGCTGTTAATGTTATACTCCAGTTCAAAAATTCCCAACCTTATATATTAACTTATATATTATATATTAATATATAAGTTAATATATAGCCTTATATATTAACTCCAAACGGGATATGAACAGGTAATATTGAAATTTCAAAATTATAATCGCTGCAAAAAAATACTTACAGGTATATGAATAATGTGACTGCACAGCTATATATTTTACTTAATGTTTTCTAATATGAACATAAATGATCACCTGTAAGCTCTTGTTCTGCATTATTCTATAATACTTATATAAGATCTTCTCCAATAGTTCGGAAAATTCTGACGCAAAATCTTCTACAACTACGTTTGATTCCCCTGAGTTTCTTAACACTTCCATATTTTTGTCCTCTACTTTAAGATTTTAAAACTCCACAAACTCGGTCTGATTTTTGTTCTGAAGGCAAATATATATGAGCATTCAATGGTTACTATTTTGTATGTTTATATGTATAAGTTGTAAGTCACATTAAATTGAAAATCGATTTTTGCATGCTTAAGAAATGAATTGTTAGTATTTACAGTTCTTGTTTCCTTCGTATTCACTTCACGTTCTTCAAATTTAATGTTCCAAGGCAAGTTGCAAATTCTTTATATAAAATACTCATGAAATACTTCACACTTCACAACACATTCTGCTGGGCGATATTCAATTAATTTTTGCTCGTTTGTCAAAAATTAGTGTTTGCCATTCTCATGGAAGAAAATTATGATGTCGTGGCCTCAAAATAACCACGGAATAATGGGGTTTAATCAATGCCATATAAATGGATATATTTAGGTGGTGTTGGTTTAATTTCCGTCAATAAAAAGATCGCAGCGCCAAAGCACGAAAAACACGTTTTTTGGCAATTTCTTGGAATCTATAGCTGGATCGGAAAACAAATTATCAGTTCCCCAATAGGGGACCAAGACGCGTTCAATGACATTTCATACGTCTCGATTGGTACACGGGAAGTGGTCTAGGTCTGAGGGACGAAACTGCACACACAAGCACGCTGGAGGAGTTTACTCAAATACTATATAAAGAAATTGCCTGATTTTGTTGTAAAAAGCTGTATGATTTCTTTAATAATATTGGAATGTCTTTCATTTTGGGATATGTAAGAGAAGAGGAATAATATACATTTATTTAATTCCATACGAGACGGTTTTCGCATTTAAAATCCAATTTTATACTGGACTTCTCGAGTATAATAATTTTTAATGAATAATTAATAATTCAAGCTCAAAACATTCAAAATATGCTCATTTTTAACAGAGCTGCAAACATTTCAGAAAGTTTGTGACAGTATTTTGTGGATCACAGCGGTAAGAGATAAAGACTTGTATATCTCTGAGCGAAGACAAATGGAGAGGCTCTGAATGACGTGCTTGTAAGAACATAAAGTCATTACTTGAAATGTACTGAAAATTAAATTTTGCGTAGCGCATGGTCAACAGACGTAATGAAGCGTAATGAATTTAGATATAATGGCTAGCCATTCGTGTAATACCCTTCGCGTTTGGTCGGCGTACTAGCTTTCCATGTCGCGACCCCGGGTCCGATTCCCGGTCGGGCAAGGTGGGTGTTTTCCTTGCAATGTCCCAGTATAAAGTGTCGCAATGCAAACGTAACGTCCCTGTGTGACGATGAGAAAACTCACTTCTCAGGTTGAGAAGTTCGGAATACTGCTAGGGATGTCTATGTGCCAACCACGCTGTAACTACGCTGCCAACTACGCTGTAACCCATGGCCGCAAGGCCGGGATGCCGCTAGTAGGCCAAGCCTTCGTCGGAGGCTATTGCCACCAAAGTACTTACATACTATATTCGTGTAATATTATCGATTCAAACTATCCTTAAATTAACAATTTTTCTAGAATTAGGTACAAAGCAAATTAAAGTTGTCATTTTCGTGTTTTCGTAGTATTTTAATAACTAGAATAAATGTTATTTATCCTTCTGTATCTCAATTTTGAAATTATACATAATTGTCAATATATTTCCTGGAACTGTGAATGAAAAATTTATTTGTAAGTCTCATGTGCAACATATCATACTCTATGGATTTTTACTCTGAGAGGTCAAAAGTATGAAATGAAAAGGGAAACCGGCGTGGCTTCATCAAGCACACATGTTTGCATTCGCATTCGCATTGGTATTTTTCAGGCACAAAGCTTCAATGAGATTAAAATAACACATTTCTAGTTGAAGAAATACACGCGAGAGAAATTATGAGAAATAAGTTTTAAACATATTGACAAATTACAAATTGAAATCTCCCTGAATATAAGAATATTACTGACTTTGATATTTTCTTCAACTCATTGTTTTTAAAGTTTGTTGTCATTAAACGTGTAACATTCTACGTATAAGTATTCGGTCATACTACTGTTAATTTCAAAACTTCAGCTGGTATACCAGGAGTTCAGACGGAACTCAAGAGATCTTAGTTTTCTTGCTCAGCAATCCTTTCCGTTCAACCACTTTAGATTCTTTGCGATGTTGAGAGGTGTCAGTTTTATTTCCTTTCGTACAAAACGAAATATCTTGCAATATTGCAGAGTATTTAATTTGGAAGATAGTTGAAATGTATATTCGTTTTTCAAATAACGTCTGTTCTGTTTAAAATACCTGTACTTACTTTCAATCACTGCCCTGGGCATTATTTACGAATTGGATTTCTGTAGCCTGTCATGTTATTTAAGATAATTTTTTAACAGACACACGGCGGTGTTACACAAAGTAACATTTGGCATGCAGAGGCCACAAAAAGTACTGCTGAATAAAACCACATAAAATTGTTTTCCAAAACGTAGCACTTACACTGCTTAAGAAACTGTAACACCCCGCACACTCTCTCATCGAGTTCGGCGGGATGAAACTTGTTCACCACCTAGCCTTTTTGTCTCCCTCCCAATGTTGGTGGTGGCACGATAGGTGAGGCAGTAACCACCACTAGCAACCGCCTGGTCCAACAATTGGGGTAAATTACCTCGCGTATGGGAGGAGACAGGTGACTCGAGTAATACTCCCTTGTTACTCGTTATTGTGGCTTTTAAGTTAAGCCACAACGCACTCATCATAAGAAGGTCCTAGCAGACTTTCTTTCCAAGGGAAAGGGTTCAAGATTTAGTACACTGGGATTAGATTGAGAACACTTTTGTCGTATGTTTTACGAAAATAACAACAAACAATATATATTCTGTACTCAAAATTAGTACATCAAAATAACATGAATTGACTATTAATGTCCTGTTAAATCTGATATGAAAAAACAAAAATTGTTACAAAATATAAGAAAAATCTAATTGCAAATAAAGCCTTGAAATCTTCCAATTAAATTCAAAAGAATGGGTTCAAGAATCGGAATTCCAATAATACGTTACTAATACACGATTATCTCTACACACATTTCCTGAAATACACATACAATAATACACACTCAAAATGTTGTACCTGTATTACCATTCATATATAACATAAATCGATATATCAATACCATGTCCTATACAAAAAATATCAATCTTCTAATTGTTCTAAAAATTCACTTGATTCAATTAGAATGTATACTGTTATTGGTATTACAATATCTAGTCTTATCAACTCTAAGCAAAAATTAAGTTAATTTACTCTTATGAGATCTCTAACTTCAAAAAAAATGTTAAGTTAAATGCTACACAGTTAAGCTTTGCATCCGACACAATATGTCAATCGATCGAATAATTGTCTATCTTTACTTCTGAATTTATTTTCCAGTAACACCTTTTAAATATCTGCGTCCAGTAACGAAACTGTATTTCGATTTGGCACACGGATATGTATTCAAAAACTCATGACTAAAGTCAAGCAATATTACAGTTAACCATCTAGTAAAATATGCTACTAAAATCGTTCTACATCTGGCCCACGTTTCTGCCGCTAACTTGAAAAGGGTTAGCCGAACTCACGATGTCTCCCGCGACGTGGGAAGCCTTGAAGTTTTTCGGGGTCGTCCGGAAGGAACTCGAACACGAAAAATTCCCGTTGACTGCACTGTTCTCCTCGGGGCTCGCGTCGTTGGCGTCGGCGTTGCAGTAGCGTCCAATGATCGAACTTCATTCGAGCTGGTTCAAGTATTCTTATACAAAAAGCTGCAATAAATCACACATTGCTTGTAACATTTCTATTTCAATTAGCTACTCGTTACATTTTTTTCGTTTCATTCATAGCATCAATCTTGTTAATTATTCTTCTTTTAAAAATTGTTCACGTTTCATGTATTTTATTCATTCCCTCTCATGAATAAATTATCATAATAATAAGATGAGTTACCTTTTCTAAAAGCTTGTGTACTGTCGAAATCTTGAACTGGCGTGGTCCGTCGTTCCAGAAGTTCGTTCAGAGTACCTTCTCGTTCCGCTGGTTTTCAGTAAAATGGCCGAGTTGGTCTCTTCTTGCTCTTAATTCTCCGATATTCGTTTGCTTTATTCCCATTGGTCGGATCGCGTCGTTCCGCTACCGATTTCGTTATCACCTCTTCTAGTACTAGTGATAAGCGCTCCTGGTAGCTTATTTTGAAACTACGTACGTCGCCTGGCGTTCTCTCCTGGTTAATGTTGTAACTACTTGATCTCAAAAGATAACAGGACGCGTTTACGAAGAAAAAACTGATATTTTCTTGTTGTAAACGGCTTTAGCGGTTACAACCTCATTGCGTGAACCCGACTCATCTGTAGATTTCTGGCTCACTCATATGTTGACTCATACGCCCGCTGAAATCTTGGGCAGGACGCATGCGTGACTGGGCTTTTCCATGCATTAGGCATTGAAACACTCTTTCTGACTTTCTGATTTAATTATTTTTTTGTTTTAATTAAAGTGGTGAGCCTCCGACAATTAGTAACTATCTTAACCTAACTTATAACTAACTTAGCTTAAAGTCCGACCCTTCTGGGTCATTGCCCGGGCGTTCCGCCCCTCCAGGCGCGGCCTCGGCCAGGGGGGGCGTGGGTCGGGCGGCGGAGCGGCAGCGTTCCCCTACCCCGGGACCGTGCGGGCAGCTGGCGACAGCGGCGGCGGCGGCGGCGGCGCGGAAGCGCCGCCCGAATGCGGAAACCACGATCGCATTCTTTAGAGGCGGCCGGCCCTCAGGCCAAGTCCGGACACTCCTTCGTCCATTCAGGTCCCCACACTCGTACAGTGTTCCGACTCTCCCTTCAGGCGACACATGAGCGGGTGGCGAAGGACGGCGATGCGTGCTGGCGGCGGTCTAGCGCCTCGCGGCGGCGATGGCGTGGCCTCTCTCTCTCCCCCCCCCCGGAAAGCTCAACCTTCTCGCTGTAGTCGCCAACATCAGAACGGCCAAACCTCTCAATGCAAACGCCCACATCAGAACGCCGAACCTCGCGCTGGAGTCGCCACATCGGAATGGCCGAACCTCACCCCGCACTACTCCCTCGATCGCGAGATCACGTGTCTCGCCCCCGCCTAGTTCTTGTCCTTGGCGCAGCCGAATCGCGCGATGCGTGCCGGCCAATTGGGGAGGTGGTGCGACGGTTGAAAATCGTCCTTCGGGGGTCGGTCTACGTCACTGCAATTTCCGAGAAGACGCGGGGTGTGCACTGACACAGCGCGGCGAAATACCCAGGGTGTCGAACGGTTTCTGAACAAAGGGAACTGCGCCCCAGCGGCGGCCAGCACTCCCTTCAGGCGCTCAGGTAGCGAAAAAGTGCGCGTTTCTAGACATCACGTTTTCCAGTACTCCCCGTTAATAAAATATAATTTTCGCACACGCCGAGATTGTTACGTGCGCTACCGTCCCATTACAGAACAAAACAAATTAATTATTCTGAAATACCCCAGCAATAATTAAATATTTTACTAAAAACTGTCTTTAGAAATGCTGTAATTTGTTTAAAATGCAGTACAACAGTTTACACATTCCAAGAATATCAAAAAAGTTACTGTTAGGTAATGGAATATACGAATAACACACTCAAATGTTTGCATTTTTCAATCAAAATAGAAATCATTTCTTGATTTTTGTATTTTTGGAAGTTCCTGGGTATCAAACGCAATCATACATGCCTCTCACATGTCCGTAGGTTGCTTAGTTTTCTTTCAGCTTCTGTGCGCATTGGAAATTAATAATGTAGATATTTATTTTTTATTTATACACAAATTGATATTGAAGACGTTTAATCTTTCTGAACAATAATTGTAATTTAGATTGGGGCGAAATATGTCTTCATTTCATAAATTGTTCAGAAGTGCCAAGTATAAAATCTCTATAGTTATCAATTTCGTGGTATATGGTACTGCACGAAAAAAGTTACATACTCTAAAAAATCATTAGATTTGAATAAGGTAAAAAAATGTTTATTTTTATTTTAAAAACATTTCATAAAGATAATGCACAAAAAAAAGCTGATACGTAGGAAAAAACACTTATCTTTGGTGGCGAAACATCTGGATTTGTTCAGATAAAATAATTCTCAAGAGGCAAAAAATTATTTATACACTGCGAAAAATGAATTTTATTTTGGGCAAGATTTAGAGAGGAGGCCGATAGGTCGAGTTGCGCAATCCCTACAAACAAAATAACATCACTTTTAGAACGTGTATCATGCAATATTTTTAGAAAAACTTTTCTGCATTTCATTTTATTTTAATTCAAATATATAACTCATTTAATTGAATTAACGTAATCTCATGGATTAAGTTCGGCTGTAGGTGACGTGCTCAGAGTAAAGTATTTGGCTTCCTTTGTTGCATTCACTGTTTTATTTGAACATCGGTTATTTAAAACTGTGTACTAAAAATTAAATTTTTTCCGTACTCTGTGTAACTTAAAAATAACCGCTTGTAGTAGTGTCAGTGTAAAAAAAACTATTTTTGATATATGTCACTTTTTGTGCTCTGACGATACTATGTTACTAGAAGCTGAAGAACAAAAAACAGGGACAAATGATATTCAAAAGAATCTACTATGAACACTATTATTATTATTATTATTATTATTATTATTATTATTATTATTATTATTATTATTATTACTACTATATTACAAGATGATTGACAGAAGTACAAAAAGAACAAGAAAGTTTAAAAACATGGAGAAAAATTCATTCTTTGCGGCGCACTGTGTGTGACTCGGCCCACGCGCTCTCCACCGTTTGGGGCCGCCGGCGAACGGCTGCCTCAACGGGCGCGACGCTGATGTGCTTTTGAGTGCCGGATGCTTCACGCACCTGAAATAAATTTCTTCGGCGGAATGCGCGTCGCGCATACGCATTCCGGGAACGATTTCCAATGCTCTTATGAGTCGGGCGTGGGCCGCACTCTTTTCCAACGCGAAATAAAGGACTTTCTCCGGCGCCCAGCGCTTGCAGACGGAACGTGGGAGGTCGTTGTGGCTACGACGAGGGCACGTGGGTAGCGGAAGTCGTTCGAACTTGTTTTATTAGTTGCGAATGCTCAAACCTCTCGTTCGAGCAAAAGCATTTCGAATTTTAAAGTACTTCATACACGTTGTGAACAACACAACTTGATACAGGATTCAAATAGCCTAATAAATGGGAAAGTACATAATTGTGCTTTAGGGGTACGTGGATAGCAGAAGTCGTTGAAAAATGTGTTATTAGTTGCGAATGCTCAATCCCTCGTTTCGAGCAAAAGCTTTTCGAATTTTAAATACTTCATACCCGTTGTGGACACAATGGAACTTGATAAGCTTCAAATGGCCTAGTATGATGGGAAAGTACATAATTGTGCTTTAGGGTACGTGGATAGCAGAAGTTGTTTGAAAATGTGTTATTAGTTGCGAATGCTCAAATCTCTTCGTTCGAGCAAAAACATTTCGTATTTCAAGTACTTCAATCCTGTTGTGAACACACAGAACTTGATACAAGCTTCGGATGGCGTAATTGCGTTTGAAAGCAAATAATTATGTTGGGATGAAGCGTAGGGGTCCACTAGTGTGCTTCCTTAAAATCTGCGTACTACTCGTTTTAGAATGTAGAAAGGTTCACTTCCCAGTAAACACAGAACCGATTACTGCGCTGCTTCTTTTACTATTTCACCATTTATTTACGCCCATAGATTTAAAATTATTGCATTGAACCACGCGAAATGTACATAATCATGAAAAGCTATTTACAGTTACTACTGCAAAGTCCTTGAAGCAAAAATGTGTGAAGTGCTGGAGTATGGTTTTGTGGAGAAACAGGGCCGATTTCAAGGCGTGGAATCGCACTTTTGGACGGCGGACACGAACTGCAGCGAGGAGTCTACTTGTAGCTCGCCGTTAAGTGGGTGAAATGCCACTACGGTGGAATGAATGCACGTGCTGGTGAGTTTCCTGCACATGAACGTAAAGAGAAAAGCCTTCTTGTGAACTGTGGCAGCGATGCAATGTCGTATAGATGCTTTGCGTGATAGAGAAGGAAAATTCGTTAGTGCAACTTTGCTCCAAATCGGGGACATTTAGTTACTGCGAGGATCTCAAGCATAAAATGGTGTTGGACTGCTTTCCAGAAATATATTGCTTCAAATTTTAACTACATAAACCAATATATTTATATATTGGTTATAAATAGTGGGCGAATTTTAATGAAATGTCATCTTCTTTCTTTTCACTTTAGAACAATACCTCTTAGTACAGACATTAATTTTATGTTATGACGAAGGAAATGACCCAGTTTTATGTTTTTTGCATTTTCTTAAATTTTGACTTAAAAGTTATTTTTTCCTTTTTACGTATGTTTTAAAATCATTTTCGCTGATTTAATTAATCCATTTTTAATATCATTTGAATGGTACTGGCATTCTCATCTATTTACAAGATTCAACTAATGTTCTCCACAGAATCCTGAGTAACCCTTTCGATTTCATTGCTCACAAATTGTAATTCAGCCGTTGTGAGCATGAATTTAATCTTCCTGCAACGATTATCAGCGCCATTATCAGCGCCTAGTTCGACCGATTTCGCGATAACTTAAGTAAGAGATTTTCAGTGCCGTGTGGTGAAGGGCTTAGTTTGGGGAAGCCATAAAATATATGTATGGCCAGTAAGACATTCATTAGAGTCAAAAAGTTGGCTGTTTAATTTTCTTACACAGGTTTTCGAAGTAGTAGTTAGGGTAATGTCCGGAATTGGCCTTCTTGCCTTAATAATGTTTTTCTTATCTTTAAAGCCTTTCTTATCTTTAAAACTCATTAGTGGTGTCAAGATCTCCTACTGGTGGCAGTGGCACGCCTCGCGGCTCCGTGCCATGCCACGAGCTTCTCTGAGCCACTAGCGTCAGGAGATGAAACTATTAGTAATCCCGCCATACTCGTGCGTGAGTTGTGTTCATATGATCTAGTTTTGATTATTCTTTCCTTTTCCTTTGCTTTAAGGGCATTTGAAAACATTAGGGCCATTTTATTGATCATTTTCAGCGATGATTTAGGTCTCAAAATCCGCACCTAGTTGTAAGCATACTATATGCATAACACTTACGTAGTATAGAAAAAGTGTTGAAATGTTGCGGCAAAAACACGACGGTTTTTCGACAGAAAAAACAACAGAGTGGATCATTCTTGTTACTTTATGTACTAACTTCTCTACCGTGTAGAGTCAGAATCCACGTTTGGTAGATCCTTGCAAACAGGAAACTTGATTTACGGGAGAAAGTGTGTCTATCTGGTTTTAGTCAACGCTAGTGCCTAAACCGGGAGGAGATGGCTCAGGGCATCAACTGATACCACTGCAGTGTCCTCTGACCGAGAGGTTCTCGATTCGAATCCCGACATTAGCAGGATTTTCGACATGGACTAGATAGTTAGGTTGACTTCTGTCGCTGTCGGGAGAGGAATTCTAGCGACCGGCTGCTCTGTTGGGTAGTTTTCCGTGGTGTCCTCCGATTAATATTAGGCGAATGCCGGAGCAGTACCCTAGCAAACGGGCCACGTACCGCGCGCGGATCATTCCTTCCCATTCCTCGTCTTATCCTCACCCCTCACACACGCCTAACACTTACATGTCACACATGTCGGGAGACCGGTCGGGAACTTAGAGATTTTCCCGGATGGGGTGGTACCGCCGTCTGGTGGAGATGCCTGGTTGAAGGAAAACCCCGCTAGTCGAAGGTAGGTCGGCGCTGAATCTCGCCATCCAGCGGGGAAAGGATCACACGCAATCTCCCGCGATAAAATATTCCCTAAACGTTCGGTATTAGCCTGATGCGCCCGGAATCACTAATCAACCAACAAACCAAAGCTCGCGCCTAAAGCGTTTATAGGATTGTTTTCTCCACAAGTTCTTATTCTCTCTTCGAACTGGCAGAAGTAGAGACCTAGCAAATTTCAAATGCGGATATTTTCATTTTTAGGGGGAGCTTTAACGAAGCCCCAACTTATTTTTATCAAATCTTTCTTGATTTTTTGATTAAATGTTTCCTCGGATACACCAAACAACATTTAAAAAATGTGGCAAGTCTAATTTTTCTTCAAACCTTTGAATGGTTTAAAATTTCAAAAAGTTCAGTTATCGTGGATGTATTCCTACAAATACAATATTGAAGATAATTTTTTCTTTAACTGAATTGGTTCTTCAAAGACAGTTTTAAATAAGCTCATGCATTTTTTTTCTAAAAGTTGAGTAGATTTTTGCGTTAGATTGTTTTGAAACATACTCAAAGTATACATGTTTTTCGTTAATATGTACAATGTGTCTTTGCTTGGTTCTGTTCAGAAATTGAAGATAATTAATCTTAAGTGTGTGTGTGTGTGTGTGAGAGAGAGAGATTCTGTGTTTTTCATAAGGCCGGCTTTTCAGTAAAATCATTCATTAATTTAACACTTCATGGCACTTCCAAAGAACAATTTATATGCATCTGAAATTTATTTTGCTTGACCATACAGGTTCCTACATTTGCAACCATTTTTATCTCCCTGCGGGGCAACAATTTGCAGACCTCGCAGATGAAATCGTCGTCGGAGAGTTTGACGCTCGCCGCAGCCACTACTTTACCGTTTCCTGAATACTGCCTCGCCAGCCGTAGCCACTAGACCGGCCAATAAAGAAGATTTGAATGCTGCCGCAGTAATCATTTTCGGTCCGCACCGGGCCGCTTTGAGATTTTTCAGACCGTTAGTTCAGAGCAATTTGCCTCGCTGCGCTGTAAATAACGCAAATGGTCGGAGATCGAGGCTGAAGGCGAGTTTAAAAACGACACAGAAGCGCCGGTTTAAGATACAGACACCGGCCATATTCGCAGGGAGGATAGAGTTCCATTTCGCCGGCAATTCGTGTCCTTGTTTCTGTGAGCGATGGTGTTAAAGTGGAACGTGCCTGCCCACAACACGACCTTCGCGTCTCAGAAAACAACTTTTCTGTTGTTGTGCTTAATCAGAGAAACACAACTTTTGAGCTGAGATTGTTTTAATTACCCAATGCTATTGCACATAACAGAGGAATGTGCCACGAGTTTCATTTCCTTCTCTGCACATAGAAGAACTACCCAATCTAAATGAAATGTATTTGCCCTACAATGCCATGACTATTGCTGATCTATATCTTATGCTCATTGTTGTTAATGAACTTGCAATTATGTGACAAAATTAAGATTTTTAAAAATTACATGTAATTTATCTGTTTACTACTTATTACATACATGTTTATTACTTACTACATACGTATGATAAAGTATTATATTTAATATTCAGCTTTTGGCGATATGTAAGTATTTTACTCTCTAAATCATTTTGGCTGTGAAATTTACTTTGCTAGTGTAATTCTGGTAGTGAACAAATAGTTCCTATGGCCAGCATCTGGTACAATGCACTGCACACTATGTTGAATGGACAGAAAGCCGTTGTTAAGCATGTGCTCTAGCTGACTTCTACTCCTTTCTGTTATCCAGCTAGTGAGAAAGCGGGATGCCTCAGTTTGTGTTTACATTTAATAGTTTTCCTGTCTGGTGGATTTCCTGTTACTACATTAAGACTCTAACTTTACTCTTCAATATTTGTTTAATTATTTGCCATGGAAATCGCCCTATTTACGCCCGAGTTCGATTTACCATGAGCTCATTTGTTTGTGGGTGTGACAGACCGTCTGTACAGATTCTCGTTACGAATATTTACGCAAGAGATATTTCTGTGTGGGATCCGGGAACCTTTGTTACCAAAAAGATAAATACAATGCCTGCTTCAAAAATCAAGTAACATAACAATTTTGGTTTTTCTGCTTCACAAAAAGAAAAGAAAGAAATCATACATGGTATTTCATATGACAACTCCCAAAAACAGTAAAAATAACAACCCTGTCGTTATTTAAAATTTTCGTTACTCATTCCTTTCATGCATGGCTATGACCTGTTATTATTCTAATTGTATAATTAACTTAATTTTATGCCAAACTGGTCTTCTACAACTTTAAATTTACATATCCGATTTCGGATCCCTTCACGAATTCTGAGCATTCTTGGCCGTCGCTCCCGCGTCCCTCAAAGTTCCATTTCAGTTTAGTCCAGTCCCTGTTGTGACATCTTATTCCTTTCCGCACCCATTTTATATTTTGTGCTACTTATAACTTTTCTTCCGAATTAATAATTTGCACCTCGCTCATAGAATCTGGATCACTTCTGCGATCCGACAGCCATCGAGTCTCAATGCCTTCTGCCGCGTTTGTTCGTGTTACCGCTCTTCATTTGTCTCTCCGATGCGCATACAGTACCTGGATCCGTGTCTCTTTCGTCCACCGCCCAGGAATCTTCCGTTCTCTTGCACATTCTCGTTTCTCATTGTTTGATCTCACCTAAGCAGTTTTATATGTTTATT
>JAHLJT010004567.1:35842276-35897256 GCA_031308135.1 Acheta domesticus | reverse complement strand
GGATTAGATTAGAGAACACTTTTGTCGTATGTTTTACGAAAAATACAACAAACAATATATATCTGTACTCAAACTTAGTACATCAAAATAACTGATTGACTATTATGTCCTTGTTTAAATCGATATATGAAAAAAAAACAAAATTGTTACAAAATTAAGAAAATCTAATGCAAATAAAGCCTTGAAATCTTCCACTTAAATTCAAAACAGATGGTTACAAGAATCGGATCCCAATAATACTTTACTAATACACGTATGATCTCCACACACATGTCCTGACATACACATACAATAATACACACTCAAATTACGTTTTACCTGTGATTACCATTCATATATAACACACATCGATATATCAATACCATGTCCTATACAAAACAATATCAATCTTCTAATTGTTCTACAAATTCACTTGATTCAATTAGAATGTATAACTGTTATTGGTATTACATATCTAGTCTTATCAACCTAAGCACACAAACGTTAAGTTTATTTACTCTTATGAGGACTCTAACTTCAAAAAGATGTTAAGTTTAAATGCTACACGTTTTAGCTTTTGCATCCGACACAATATGTCAATCGATCGAAATAATTTGTCTATCTTTACTTCTGAATTTTATTTTCCAGTACACCTTTTAAATATCTGCGTCCAGTAACGAAACTGTATTTCGATTGGCACACGGATACATGATTCAAAAACGCATGACTAAAGTCAAATAATATACAGGTAACCATCTAGTAAAATATGCTACTAAACTCGTTCTACATCTGGGCCACGTTTTCTGCCGCACTTGAAAAGGGGACCGAACTCACGATGCTCCCGCGACGTGCGAAGCCTGAAGTTTTTCGGGTCGTCCGGAAAGGAACTCGCACACGAAAAATTCCCGTTTGACTGCACTGTTCTCCTCTGGGCTCGCGTCGTTGGCGTCGGCGTTGCAGTGCGTCAATGATCGAACTTCATTCGAGCTGGTTTAAAGTATTCTTATACAAAAGCTGCAATAAATCACACTTGCTTGTACATTTCTATTTCAATTAGCTACTCGTTACTTTTTTTTTCGTTTCATTCATAGCATCAATCTTGTTTATTATTCTTCTTTTAAAAATTGTCACGTTCATGTATTTTATTCATTCCCTCTCATGAATAAATTATCATAATATAAGATGAGTTACCTTTCTAAAAGCTTGTGTACTGTCGAAATCTTGAACTGGCGTGGTCCGTCGTTCCAGAAGTTCTTCAGAGTACCTTCTCGTTCCGCTGGGTTTTCAGTAAATGGCCGAGTTGGTCTCTTCTTGCTCTAATTCCTCCGATATTCGTTTGCTTTATTCCCATGGGCGGTCGCGTCGTTCCGCTTACCGATTTCGTTATCACCCTTCTAGTACTATTGTAAGCGCTCCTGGAGCTTATTTTGAAACTACGTACGTCGCCTGGCGTTTTCTCTCCTGGTTAATGTTGTAACTACTTGATCTCAAAAGTAACCGGACGCGTTTACGAAAAAAAACTGATATTTTCTTGCTGTAAACGGCTTTAGCGGTTACCACCTCAGGGCGTGACCCGACTCATCTGTAGATTTCGGCTGCACTCATATGTTGCCTCATACGCCCGGCTGAAATTTGGGCAGGACGCATGCGTGACTGGGCATTTCATGCATTAGGCAGTGAAACACTCTTTCTGACTTTCTGAATTTAATTAAAAAAAAAGTTTTAATTAAAGTGGTGAAGCCTCCGACAATTAGTAACAATATCTTAACATAACTTATAACTAACTTGGCTTAAAGTCCGACCCCTTCTGGGTCATTGCCCCGGGCGTTCCGCCCCTTCAGGCGCGGCATCGGCCCGTAGGTCGGGCGGCGGAGCGGCAGCGTTCCCCGTCCCCGGGACCGGGGCGGGCAGCTGGCGACAGCGGCGGCGGCGGCGGCGGCGGCGAGGAAGCGCCGCCCGAATGCGGAAACCACGACCGCATTCTTTAGAGGCGGCCGGCCCTCAGGCCAAGTCCGGACACTCCTTCGTCCATTCAGGTCCCCCACACTCGTACAGTGTTCCGACTCTCCCTTCAGGCGACACAATGAGCGGGTGCGAAGTGACGGCGATGCGTTGCTGGCGGCGGTCTAACGCCTCGCGGCGATGGCGTGGCCTCTCTCTCCCCCCCCGGAAAGCTCAAACTTCTCGCTGAAGTTCGCCAACATCAGAACGGCCGAAACCTCTCGCTGCAAACGCCCACATCAGAACGCCGAACCTCTCGCTGGAGTCGCCCACATCGGAATGGCCGAACCTCACCACGCAACTACCTCCCTCGATCGCGAGATCACGTGTCCTCGCCCCCGCCTAGTTCTTGTCCATTGGCGCAGCCGAATCGCGCGATGCGTGCCGGCCAATTGCGGAGGTGGTGCGACGGTTGAAAATCGTCTTCGAGGGGTTCGGTCTACGTCACTGCAATTTCCGAGAAGACGCGGGGTGTGCGCTGACACAGCGCGGCGGAAATATCCAGGGTGTCGAACGGTTTCTGCACAAAGGGAACCGCGCCCAGCGGCGGCCAGCCCTCCCTTCAGGCGCTCAGGTAGCGAAAAAGTGCGCGTTTCTAGACATCACGTTTTCCAGTACTCCCCGTTAAATAAAATATAATTTTCGCACACGCCGAGATTGTTACGTGCGCTACCGTCCCATTACAGAACAAAACAAATTAATTATTCTGAAATACCCCAGCAATAAATTAAATATTTTACTAAAAACTGTTTTTTAGAAATGCTGTAATTTGTTTAAAATGCAGTACAACAGTTTACACATTCCAAGAATATCAAAAAAGTTACTGTTAGGTAATGGAATATACGGAATAACACACTCAATGTTTGCATTTTTCAATCAAAATAGAAATAATTTCTTGATTTTTGTATTTTTGGAAGTTCCTGGGTATCAAACGCAGTCATACATGCCTCTCACATGTCCGTAGGTTGCTTAGTTTTCTTTCAGCTTCTGTGCGCATTGGAAATTAATAATGTAGATATTTATTTTTTTATTTATACACAAATTGATATTGAAGACGTTTAATCTTTCTGAACAATAATTGTAATTTGGATTGGGGCGAAATATGTCATTTCATAAATTGTTCAGAAGTGCCAAGTATAAAATCTCTATAGTTATCAATTTCGTGGTATATGGTCACTGCACGAAAAAAGTTACATATCTAAAAAAATCATTAGGATTGAATAAGGTAAAAAATGTTTATTTTTATTTAAAAACATTTCATAAAGATAATGCACAAAAAAGCTGATACGTAGAAAAATACACTTTATCTTTGGTGGCGAAACATCTGGATTTGTTCAAGATAAAATAATTCTCAAGCAAAATAGTTATTTATACGACTGCGAAAAATGAAATTTTATTTTGGGCAAGATTTAGAGAGGAGGCCGATAGGTCGAGTTGCACAATCCTACAAACAAAATAACATCACTTTTAGAACGTGTATCATGCACTATTTTTAGACAAACTTTTCTGCATTTCATTTTATTTTAATTCAAATATATAACTCATTTAATTGAATTAACTTAATCTGATATATTAAGTTCGGCTGTAGGTGACGTGCTCAGAGAAAGTATTTGCTTCCTTTGTTGCATTCACTGTTTTGTTTGAACATCGGTTCATTTAAAACTGGTACTAAAAATTCAATTTTTTCCGTGCTCTGTGTAACTTAAAAATAACCGCTTGTAGTAGTATCAGTGTAAAAAAAACTATTTTTGATATATGTCACTTTTTTGAGCTCTGACGATACTATGTTACTAGAAGCTGAAGAACAAAAACAGGGACAATGATATTCAAAAGAATCTACTATGAACACTATTATTATTATTATTATTATTATTATTATTATTATTATTATTATTACTATTATTACAAGATGATTGACAGAAGTAAAAAAAGAACAAGAAAGTTTAAAAACATGGAGAAAATTCATTATTTTCGGCGCACTGTGTGTGACTCGGCCCACGCGCTCTCCACCGTTTGGGGCCGACAGCGAACGGCTGCCTCAACGGGCGCGACGCTGATGTGCTTTTGAGTGCCGGATGCTTCACGCACCTGAAATAAATTTCTCGGCGGAATGCGCGTCGCGCATACGCATTCCGAGAACGATTTCCAATGCTCTTATGAGTCGGGCGTGGGCCGCACTCTTTTCCAACGCGAAATAAAGGACTTTCTCCGGCGCCCAGCGCTTGCAGACGGAACGTGGGAGGTCGTTGTGGGCTGCGCGAGGGTACGTGGGTAGCGGAAGTCGTTCGAACTTGTTTTATTAGTTGCGAATGCTGAAATCTCTCGTTCGAGCAAAAGCATTTCGTATTTCAAGTACTTCAATCCCGTTGTGATCACACAGAACTTGATACAAGCTTCAAATAGTCTAATAAGTGAGAAAGCACATAATTGTGCTTTAGGGTACGTGGACAGCAGAAGTCGTTTGAAAATGTGTTATTAGTTGCGAATGCTCAAACCTCTCGTTCGAGCAAAAGCATTTCGAATTTTAAAGTACTTCATACACGTTGTGAACAACACAACTTGATACAGGCTTCAAATAGCCTAATAAATGGGAAAGTACATAATTGTGCTTTAGGGTACGTGGATAGCAGAAGTCGTTTGAAAATGTGTTATTAGTTGCGAATGCTCAAATCTCTCGTTCGAGCAAAAGCTTTTCGAATTTTAAATACTTCACACCCGTTGTGGACACATGGAACTTGATAAGCTTCAAATGGCCAAGTATGTGGGAAAGTACATAATTGTGCTTTAGGGTACGTGGATAGCAGAAGTTGTTTGAAAATGTGTTATTAGTTGCGAATGCTCAAATCTCTTGTTCGAGCAAAAACATTTCGTATTTCAAGTACTTCAATCCTGTTGTGAACACACAGAACTTGATACAAGCTTCGGATGGCGTAATGCGTGTGAAAGCAAATAATTCTGATGGGATGAAGCTTAGGAGTCCACTATTGTGCTTCCTTAAAATCTGCGTACTACTCGTTTTAGAATGTAGAAAGGTTCACTTCCCAGTAAACACAGAACCGATTACTGCGCTGCTTCTTTTACTATTTCACCATTTATTTACGCCCATAGATTTAAAATTATTGCATTGAACCACGCGAAATGTACACAATCATGAAAAGCTATTTACAGTTACTACTGCAAAGTCCTTGAAGCAAAAATGTTGAAGTGCTGGAGTATGGTTTTGTGGAGAACAGGGCCGATTTCAAGGCGTGGAATCGCACTTTTGGACGGCGGACACGAACTGCAGCGAGGAGTCTACTTGTAGCTTGCCGTTAAGTGGGTGAAATGCCACTACGGTGGAATGAATGCACGTGCTGGTGAGTTTCCTGCTCATGAACGTAAAGAGAAAAGCCTTCTTGTGAACTGTGGCAGCGATGCAATGTCGTATAGATGCTTTGTGATAGAGAAGGAAAATTCGTTAGTGCAACTTTGCTCTAAAATCGGGGACATTTAGTTACTTGCGAGGATCTCAAGCATAAAATCGTGTTGGACTGCTTTCCAGAAATATAATTGCTTCAAATTTTAACTATATAAACCAATATATTTATATATTGGTTATAAATAGTGGGCGAATTTAATGAAATGTCATCTTCTTTCTTTTCACTTTAGAACAATACCTCTTAGTACAGACATTAATTTTATGTTATGACAGAAGGAAATGTTTTATGTGTTTTGCATTTTTCTTAAATTTTGACTTAAAAGTTATTTTTTTCCTTTTTACGTTCTTTTAAATCATTTTCGCTGATTTAATTAATCCATTTTAATATCATTTGAATGGTACTGGCTTCACATCTATTTACAAGATACAACTAATGTTCTCCACAGAATTCCTGAGTAACCCTTTCGATTTCATTGCTCACAAATTGTAATTCAGCCGTTGTGAGCATGAATTTAAGCTTCCTGCAACGATTATCAGCGCCATTATCAGCGCCTAGTTCGACCGATTTCGCGATAACTTAAGTAAGAGATTTTCAGTGCCGTGTGGTGAAGGGCTTAGTTTGGGGAAGCCATAAAATATATTTATGGCCAGTAAGACATTCATTAGAGTCAAAAAGTTGGCTGTTTAATTTCCTTACACAGGTTTTCGAAGTAGTAGTTAGGGTAATGTCCGGAATTGGCCTTCTCGCCTTAATAATGTTTTTCTTATCATTAAAGCCTTTCTTATCTTTAAAAAACTCATTAGTGGTGTCAAGATCTCCTACTGGTGGCAGTGGCACGCCTCGCGGCTCCGTGCCACGCCATAAGCTTCTCTGAGCCACTAGCGTCAGGAGATGAAACTATTATTAATCCCGCCATACTCGTGCGTGAGTTGTTCATATGATTTAGTTTTGATTATTCTTTCCTTTTCCTTTGCTTAAGGGCATTTGAAAACATTAAGGCCATTTTATTGATCATTTTCAGCGATGATTAAGGTCTCAAAATCCACACCTAGTTGTAAGCATACTATATGCATAACACTTACGTAGTATAGAAAAAGTGTTGAAATGTTGCGGCAAAACACGACGGTTTTTCGACAGAAAAAACAACAGAGTGGATCATTCTTGTTACTTTATGTACTAACTTCTCTACCGTGTAGAGTCAGAATCCACGTTTGGTAGATCCTTGCAAACAGGAAACTTGATTTACGGGAGAAAGTGTGTCTATCTGGTTTTAGTCAACGCTAGTGCCTAAACCGGTAGAGGTGGCTCAGGGCATCAACTGATACCACTGCAGTGTCTCTGACCGAGAGGTTCTCGATTCGAATCCCGACATTAGCAGGATTTTCGACATGGACTAGATATTTAGGTTGACTTCTGTCGCTGACGGGAGGGGAATTCTAGCGACCGGCTGCTCTGTTGGGTAGTTTTCCGTGGTTCCTCCGATTAATATTAGGCGAATGCCGGAGCAGTACCCGGGCCACGGACCGCGCGCGATCATTCCTTCCCCTTCACACTTGTCCTATCCTCACCCCTCACACACGCCTACACTTACATGTCACACATGTCGGGAGACCGGTCGGGAACTTAGAGATTTTCCCGGCTGGGGTGGTACCGCGCTGGTGGGAGATGCCTGGTTGAAGGAAAACCCCGCTAGTCGAAGGTAGGTCGGCGCTGGATATCGCCATCCAGCGGTGAAAGATCACAGCGATCTCCCGCGATAAAACATTCCCTAAACTTACGGGTATTAGCACCTGATGCGCCCGGAATCACTAATGAACCAACAAACCAAAGCTAGCGCCTAAAGCGTTTATAGGATTGTTTTTCTCCACAGTTCTTATTCTCTCTTCGAACTGGCAGAAGTAGAGACCTAGCAAATTTCAAACGGATATTTTTATTTTTAGGGGGAGCATTAAACGAAGCCCCAACTTATTTTTATCAAAAATGTTTTGAATTTTTTTTGATTAAATGTTTCCTTGGATACACCAAACAACATTTAAAAAATGTGGCAAGTCTAATTTTCTTCAAACTCTTTGAATTTTTTAAAATTTCAAAAGTTCAGTTATCTTTGATGTATTCCTACAAATACAATATATAAGATAATTTTTTTCTTTACTGAAATTGGTTCTTCAAAGACAAGTTTTAAATAAGCTGATTCATTTTTTTCTAAAATATGAGTAGTTTTTGCGTTATATTGTTTGAAACATACTCAAAATATACATTTTTTCGTTAATCTGTACAATGTGTCTTTTGTTGGTTTCTGTTCAGAAATTGAAGATAATTAATCTGAAGTGTGTGTGTGTGTTGGTAAATCCTGTGTACAGGTTTTGCTGCGAGAGATTCTTGTGAGAGATTCTGTGTTTCATAAGGCCGGCTTTTCAGTAAAATCATTCATTAATTTAACACTTCATGGCACTTCCAAAGAACAATTTATATTGCATCTAAAATTTATTTTGCTTGACCATACAGGTTCCTACATTTGCAACCAATTTTTATCTCCCTGCGGGGGCAACAATTTGCAGACCTCGCAGATGAAATCGTCGTCGGAGAGTTTGACGCTCGCCGCAGCCACTACTTTACCGTTTCCTGAATACTGCCTCGCCAGCCGTAGCCACTAGACCGGCCAATAAAGAAGATTTGAATGCTGCCGCAGTAATCATTTCGGTCCGCACCGCTTTTGAGATTTTTCAGACCGTTAGTTCAGAGCAATTTGCCTCGACTGCGCTGTAAATAACGCAAATGGTCGGAGATCGAGGCTGGAAGGCGAGTTTAACGACACAGAAGCGCCGGTTAAGATACAGACACCGGCCATATTCGCAGGGAGGATAGAGTTCATTTCGCCGGCAATTACGTGTCCTTGCTTCTGTGAGCGATGGTGTTAAAGTGGAACGTGCCTGCCCACAACACGACGACCTTCGCGTCTCAGAGAAACAACTTTTCTGTTGAGAAATTGTGCTTAATCACAATGCAGCTATTGTAACACGAGGAATGTGCCACGAGTTTCATTTCCTTCTCTGCACATAGAAGAACTATCCCAATCTAAATGAAATGTATGTTGCCCTACAATGCCATGAACATATTGCTGATCTATATCTTATGCTCAATTGTTGTTAATGAACTTGCAATTATGTGACAAAATTAAGATTTTAAAAAATTACATGTAATTTATCTGTTTACTACTTATTACATACATGTTTATTACTTACTACATACGTATGAATAAAGTATTATATTTAATATTCAGCTTTTGGCGATATGTAAGTATTTTACTCTCTAAATCATTTTGGCTGTGAAATTTACTTTGCTAGTGTAATTCTGGTAGTGAACAAATAGTTACTATGGCCAGCATCTGGTACAATGCACTGCACACTATAGGTTGAATGGACAGAAAGCCGTTGTTAAGCATGTGCTCTAGCTGGACTTCTACTCCTTTCTGTTATCCAGCTAGTGAGAAAGCGGGATGCCTCAGTTTGTGTTTACATTTAATAGTTTCACTGTCTGGTGGATTTCCTGTTACTACATTAAGACTCTAACTTTACTCTTCAATATTTTGTTTAATTATTTGCCATGGAAATCGCCCTATTTACGCCCGAGTTCGATTTACCATGAGCTCATTTGTTTGTGGGTGTGACAAGACCGTCTGTACAGATTCTCGGTTACGAATATTTACGCAAGAGATATTTCTGTGTGGGATCCGGGAACCTTTGTTACCAAAAGATAAATAACAATGCCTGCTTCAAAAATCAAGTAACATAACAATTTTGGGTTTTTCTGCTTCACACAAAGAAAAGAAAGAAATCATACATGGTATTTCATATGACAACTCCCAAAAACAGTAAAAATAACAACCCTGTCGTTATTTAAAAATTTTCGTTACTCATTCCTTTCATGCATGGCTATGACCTGTTATTATTCTAATTGTATAATTAACTTAATTTTATGCCAAAACTTGGTCTTCTACAACATTTAAATTTACATATCCGATTTCGGATCCCTTCACGAATTCTGAGCATTCTTGGCCGTCGCTCCCGCGTCCACTCAAAGTTCCATTTCAGTTTAGTCCAGTCCCTGTTGTGACATCTTATTCCTTTCCGCACCCATTTTATATTTTGTGCTACTTATAACATTTTCTTCCGAATTAATAATTTGCACCTCGCTCATAGAATCTGGATCACTTCTGCGATCCGACAGCCATCGAGTCTCAATGCCTTCTGCCGCGTTTGTTCGTGTTACCCGCTCTTCATTTGTCTCTCCGATGCGCAGTACAGTACCTGGATCCGTGTCTCTTTCGTTCCACCGCCCAGGATCTTCCGTTTCTCTTGCACATTCTCGTTTCTCATTGTTTGATCTCACCTAAGCATTTTATATGTTTATTCCATGCTTATTTATCCCCGAATTACTTCCGTTATTGAATTTACTACCCACGGAAAGTACTCACATGTTCAAGTGTGTATTTTATTCACCACTAATTCCCCTATTTTTCTGTATTAATTACACTGTTCTTCTCTTGAATTTTCATCTTTTACTGCTTTATCATATGCTTCTCTTATGTCCCTCATTGTTGATGTCGTTATATTTAGATTCTCTACTGAATTTGTTCAATTTTCGTATACGCCTTTTGATAAATCATCACAACTGGAAATTGATTTACTTTCTATTTCGTAAAATGGTTAATATCATTGTTATATTAAATTTTATTTAACTGAATTTGTATGTTGAATGTTGTTTGTACATGTAGTCTACTCCTTTGCAAAGACAAAAAATATTATCAATACCTTAACCTAACCGATGACGAATCATGAAATTCGTAAAATTTAGTTTAGATTTTTGATGACTCAAAAATAGAAAATAAGTCTTGAAAGTTTGCATAAGGCCTGTTTCACGATGTAAATTATGAAAACTAATTACAATTTTTTAACCTGACAAGAACAAGGTAGAATTTGTGTATATCTCCGCCACTCTATGCGGCAAAGCAATACTTTTGATTTTATGTGATGTGTTCTGGAATTCTAACGTGGATGGATATGCACACCCGGAGTACTTTATTTATGTTTGCAAGTTATACGCGACGCTTAGGATTATACACCATAATGTTTACGATGCTTGGTCCCTACTGAAAGCAGTTAGACAACACAAATACGTGAAATAATCTGTTTGTCACAGCAATTCCGTAACATATATGTTTCAATGACAAAATTGTTTTGAAGAAGGGGATCCATACGTGCATTTTTAGATATATGAAATATTTACATATAGGACGATTGTCTCCCATATTATTTCAGTAGTATACCTTCCTTTTGCAGCTCTCACACGCAACCAATCTTTATAAACGAGATCTCTAAAGAAAGAGAATTTCACAAGAGACGTGTCGGAATTCCATTTTGACTTTAAAAATACGAAGGATGTGTTTGCTAAACGCCTTAAAGAAACATTCCTCACTCCGTAATCTACAGGATGAGGTCTTCTTGACCATTCTATTACATTTTTGCTGGATTAATGCTTCTTCTCAATTCTACCTCGTCCTTTCAGGAGCCTGTAAAATCTGCAAGTGAATGTGAAATTACTAGCTACTTGATATTCTATGCGATTGAGTTGCACGGGTGTACTCTCTTTGCTCGATAATAAAGTTAAATAAGAATAATTTCTATTGACAAGGGTGTATTATATTGTTGTCAATTACAAGATGACATATAGAACAAGTGACGGAGGATTAGAGGGACTCTAAGAAAAATATATATTACAGACTTAATATGGAAATGGAAAAATACGGAAGAGGGTGGTGTGAAGCTTGCGAGTGTTCTCTCACGGGTACGCTAGTACTTTCGTAAGTCTCTACAATGATTCTTCACGATATTTACAATACTTCATGTAAAATGCTTTCCAAAAATATTATAAAGATTATTTTTCGGCGAACAACAAATTTTTCACGCTTTTTCCAGTGTAATTTTCATTAGTCTTTTAGAGTGTATACAACTCTTGCTGAGCATCCGGAGCAAGATTTGGGTGAAAGATAAAAAAAAAGCAAAAACACATTGACAAGGACTTCAATACCACGACGACGTTGCAGTTTATTCTAACAGTTATCGATTTGATATCGCAGTCAGAAATGTACTAAATAGTATAAAATTTAAGTGTTAATAGAAACATTGTGGTTTAGGGTGCGTCAATATAAGACAAGCTGAAAAGAAGGTTATTTACCAACAGTCAGCATCCTTCAAAAATTTTACCTAGCTTCGGGGCCTCAGAGTTCGGGCTTGTTAAGGCTGCAAAATTCCTTCGAGGTGAAGGATTCCAGGAGAATCGTCGAGGCTCACTGTCTTCAAATTGAAAATACACAGTTGACATCCCCTTTTTGCTCCTGAGTGCAATTAAATAGAACTGCCTTCTTTACAAAAGAGTTTTGCAGTCCACGTTTTTCTCAGATGCGATTTTTCATGGCTTTATCTTACAGCTGAATATAGATATATTTAATTATTATTACAGTAGTGTTTTTAAATTGTAATAAGTATGACGAAGAGAAACCTAATATTTGACGATGATGTTTATGATGATGATAACGACGACATGAGATATATTCGTTATTCGAAAGGTTGAAATTGAAACAATAGTATTATTACGGAAATGAAAAAACTAATAAAATACAAAATTATGAGTATGTTAGTGCCATTGCTACTGAAATGGATATTATCGTTGCTAAGATGTTTCGTCGAACATCTGGCTGTGAAGTGCAAGCACCTGCCTTACTACCTACGTGCTCGACCGCCTGCGTGCCAGACGATGGGGAAGGGGGAGGGGGAGGGGTTCGGTTGGTGAGAAGATCACGCTCGGCAAGTTCCAGCGCGCCCAGAACTGTCAGCGCCAGGACTAACTCAGCCACCGCAACGCAAACCTCTTGACCAAACCTTTTACGTTGGCCTCACTCGAGCGAAATAACAACTTCTCGTTTTCAAAGGCGACCGGCGAGGTTTGAACTCTCCACTCTCACAGAAAAGGCTTCAGTTAACCCACCTTTGTTAAAGCCCCCAGCGCCCCACCCCACCCCGTCCCCGCCCCGCCGCAGGCGCAAGGCGAGCGACGAAAGGAAGAGGAAGAGGAAGAGAAAGAGGTGCAGGAGGAGGAAAAGGGAAAGGAGGTCCCACTTTTTAGATGCCACCGCTTGCGGCTTGGCTGCCGGCTGCCAACTGCCTTACACTCTTGGTCTCATTTGGCCTGCACCTTGCCCCTCCCTCCCTGACAACCATGTAACTCTACGCCTTAAATCAATCGTTTTCACCCCGCACTGTCCCTATCACCCCCACTCACCCAATCAACCCCACTGTGCCACTCGCTCCCCACTGTCCCTATCAACCCCACTGTGCCACTCGCTCCCCACAGTCCCTATCGCTCCCCACAGTCCCTATCGCTCCCCACAGTCCCTATCGCTCCCCACAGTCCCTATCGCTCCCCACAGTCCCTATCACTCTCCATAGTCCCTATCGCTCCCCACAGTCCCTATCGCTCCCCACAGTCCCTATCGCTCCCCACAGTCCCTATCGCTCCCCACAGTCCCTATCGCTCCCCACATTCCCTATCGCTCCCCACAGTCCCTATCGCTCCCCACAGTCCCTATCGCTCCCCACAGTCCCTATCGCTCCCCACAGTCCCCTATTGCTCCCTACAGTCCCTATCGCTCCCCACAGTCCCTATCGCTCCCCACAGTCCCTATCGCTCCCCCACAGTCCCTATCGCTCCCCACAGTCCCTATCGCTCCCCACAGTCCCTATCGCTCCCCACAGTCCCTATCGCTCCCCACAGTCCCTATCGCTCCCCACAGTCCCTATCGCTCCCCACAGTCCCTATCGCTCCCCACAGTCCCTATCGCTCCCCACAGTCCCTATCGCCCCCCACTGTCCCTGTCGCCCCCCCCACTGTCCATATCGCCCCCCCACTGTCCCTATCGCCCCCACTGTCCCTATCGCCCCCACTGTCCCTATCGCCCCCACTGTCCCTATCGCCCCCACTGTCCCTATCGCCCCCACTGTCCCTATCGCCCCCCACTGTCCCTATCGCCCCCCACTGTCCCTATCGCCTCCCCACTGTCCCTATCGCCTCCACTGTCCCTATCGCCCCCACTGTCCCTATCGCCTCCACTGTCCCTGTCGCCCCCACTGTCACTATCGCCCCCCACTGTCCCTATCGCCCCCCCACTGTCCCTATCGCCCGCTCATTGTCCCTATCACCCCACAATCCCTCTCACCCCCATTATCCTTATCGCTCCATTCCTCGCTTCACACTGCCCATATCGCCTTTTACATTGTCTCTATAGTCGCGACAGTTCTTATTCTTTGCCTGTCCACTGCCACATATTTTGTTGTGTTTTGGCTTTGAAGGTTATGTCTTTCATGTCACGTAATACCGTCCCTTGGTAGTACTGTTCCTCTACCTCAGTTCTATCTTTTAATTCCACTTGCTCATTTGTCAACTCGCGTATCAGAGCATTCGGATTCTCTTCCTTCTAATTACATCTCTAATTTGAGCTCGCGTTTGCTGATTTCTATGGCATTTCATTTCCCTTAATTTAACGATTGTTTCTCCGCTCATTTTTCGTTCCTCTTGCTCATTTTTCGATTCAATATTATTTTCATTGCGTTAAGTTACGTATGGGTGTTGTTTCATAAATAATAGGCATTTTCGTAATTGTATTGGCTTCGAATTTGTTGTCATTGTTGTTTCTGGAAGTGTTCAAAACAATGCCAGCAAATAGATCATGCCTTGACAATCGGGTGACGTATGATATTTGATGTTGTTGGTGACCAACTGAATAAGAAATAATTTATCGTATAATGCATTGTTTGCAATAGTAGAAATAATATGGCTGTATCCAATACGAATCCGATGATGTGTACGGAAATAAAACATTAGATGAAGAGATTAAACAAATACTAGATTACCTCAGGAAAATCACACTGATGGGCTTCAACTTGTAACTTACCATGTTTAATAGAGCATTTGCAAAAGTAATATTAACCAATGTGGAAGAGCTTCATGTACAATCAAACCTCGGTATCTCGAATTGCCTCCGGAGAGATATTCTTCCCCTTACTCAAATATTCTAGTTCTCCAAAAGTGTTAAGAAAACTCAGAACTACAAAGGTCGTTCCGAAAGCAATGCCTCCTATTTATTTGTATGACAACTATAGTAAAAAGCGTAATAAAATGTGTTAGAACAGAGTTGTTTGAACACGCATTTTATCCACCGATGAACAAGAGCCTGCATACCACGCTGGTAAAAATCTGTACCAGCCGAGTTGATCGACGGATTTATTATGGCGTCGTTCCATGAGTTGTCGTTTTATTTCTGGCTCATAATGATGACACCATGTATTTTAATCAGTGATTATTCGATCCAGAAAACCACTACCTTCAGTTTCATACCATCATACATTCAATACTTCCTCACAATCTTCCATTCGGCGCTGTTTGTGTTCTTAAGTGAATGACCCACCTTGCGCATAATTTTCAGAAACTCAATTTACTCAGCGTTTCCTGTAATGCATTGTATCCAATGTTCAGCGCCTTACGCAATTCCCCAACACCGTACCCAGTCCCTCCCCCATGACCCTATTCGCGCGAATTAGCTGATACAGGCTCTCGTTCATTGCATGATGTAGCAACTGTGCATGGACGACCGCAACGTGGTTTGTCTTTCAGGTCGCTGTCACCATCGCTGAAACACACTACCCATCGACACCACACTTTGGCGACACCCATTATATGCTTCCCGTAAAAGTTCAGCAAGAGACTGGATGTCAAAGCGTGCAATTTCCTCCGAAGTGAGAAATACAGTCACATATCTCTGCTTCTGACGCGCGTTCCAGCTAGACGCCATTTTAGCGTACTGTAACTGTGCGTCTATCTGACAAATAGCAACGAAATTAAAGAGAAAGACCTACTTCCACAATGACACCACTCACATTCGTTTTTGAGGTCATCCGCCCACGGAAAGAAATGGAAGGCATTACTTTCAAAACGACCATCGTACGTTTAAAATTCAAACAGCAGTGTACCCATTAATTATTAAAATATTGAGACATACTTATATTCGGCATTTATTTTCATATAAGATAAATAAATATGCAGACCAAAAAGTCCTTTAGTGATTTGCCTAACATTCTGTCTATTGAACGTCGTACATTTATCACAGCTTGTTTTTTTCACTACCAGTTCGTTGAAGTAGAGTGGTGTTTGTGACACTTCAGTGTCCTGTTGCGTCCATTTCTTGACCTTGTCACCAGTGCAATGGGAAGTGGAGATAAGGCAAGATGTCCAAGCTCTGAAGGACATAGCAAGGGTGATGGACAGTTTTCACGGGACAAGAAAAGTAAGCAATAACTACACTCGATAAAATTTGGCGTAGGGAAGCCCTCTGAAAGTAGCGAATCCGTACGTTCCTTCAAATTATCAATAAGATTTCCTCTCAAATGAAGTATAGAACTTTTTGAGTTGTCGAGAAATTCGCGATATCAGATTTCGATTCTCAATTCTTCATTACATTGTAATCCTACGTACTGCTGCAGGAGATGAAAAAGTCCTTCAAGGTAACAAAAAATGTGTTATCGAGGTTTGACTGCATTTCCGATGTAATGAGGCAAAAAATGTTCCTTGTATTCCCCGGTGGCGTCCGCCGCAAGCGTCGGCGTGACCACCGCCTCCTCACGTGAGGCTGTGATGTGGCCGACGGCGCGCTAACAAAGGATTAGGCTTTTTCCTTTCCCCGGCGGTGGTGAAGGCGCCGAGAGGACGGACCTCAACCCCTCCCACTCGGCTCCACTCTAGCAAGTCTCACCGCAGCATCACCTCCATCCCTCCAGCATCGCCAGTTTCTCTCACACTTCAACTCTCTTTGTCTCTCCCTGTCTCTGTCTCTCCCTGTCTCTGTCTCTCTCTGTCTCTCTGTCTCTCTCTGTCTCTCTCTGTCTCTCTCTGTCTCTCTCTGTCTCTCTCTGTCTCTCTCTGTCTCTCACTGTCTCTCTGTCTCTCTCTGTCTCTCTGTCTCTCTCTGTCTCTCTGTCTCTGTCTCTCTGTCTCTGTCTCTCTGTCTCTGTCTCTCTGTCTCTCTCTGTCTCTCTCTTTGCCTCTCTCTTTGCCTCTCTCTCTGCCTCTTTCCCTTTGCTTCTCTCCCTTTGCCTCTTTCCCTTTGCCTCTTTCCCTTTGCCTCTTTCCCTTTGCCTCTTTCCCTTTGCCTCTTTCCCTTTGCCTCTTTCCCTTTGCCTCTCTCCCTTTGCCTCTTTCCCTTTGCCCCTCTCCCATTGCCTCTCTCCCTCTCTCCCTTTGCCTCTCTCCCATTGCCTCTCTCCCCTTCACCTCTCTCTCTTTGTCTCTCTCTACTTTGTCTCTGTCTTTGTCCGTGGCTTTGCTTCTTTGTTTTTGTCTGTCTTTATCTTTGTCTCTATCTTTCTCTGTCCCATCACTGTCTCTCTGTCCATCACTGTCTCTCTGTCCATCACTGTCTCTCTGTCCATCACTGTCTCTCTGTCTCTCACTGCCTCTCTGTCTCTCACTGTCTCTGTCTCTCACTGTCTCTCACTGTCTCTCTGTCTCTGTCTGCCTCTGTCTCTGTCTGCCTCTGTCTCTGTCTGCCTCTGTCTCTGTCTGCCTCTGTCTCTGTCTGCCTCTGTCTCTGTCTGCCTCTGTCTCTGTCTGCCTCTGTGTCTGTCTGTCTCTGTCTCTCTGTCTTTGTCCGTCTGTCTCTGTCTCCGTCTGTCTCTGTCTCCGTCTGTCTCTGTCTCCGTCTGTCTCCTGTCTCCGTCTGTCTCTGTCTCCGTCTGTCTCTGTCTCCGTCCTGTCTCTGTCTCCGTCTGTCTCTGTCTCCGTCTGTCTCTGTCTCCGTCTGTCTCTGTCTCCGTCTGTCTCTGTCTGTCTCTGTCTCCGTCTGTCTCTGTCTCCGTCTGTCTCCGTCTGTCTCTGTCTCCGTCTGTCTCTGTCTCCGTCTGTCTCTGTCTCCGTCTGTCTCTGTCAGTCTCAGTCTGTCTCTGTCTCTGTCTGTCTCTGTCTCTCTCTGTCTGTCTCTTTTTCTCTGTCTGTCTCTTTTCTCTGTCTGTCTTCTTTTTTCTCTGTCTGTCTCTTTTTCTCTGTCTGTCTCTTTTCTCTGTCTGTCTCTCTGTCCGTTATTTTCTCTCTCTGTCCGTTTGTCTCTCTATCCGTTAGTCTCTCTCTCTCTCTCTGTCCTTTAGTCTCTCTCTGGCTGTCGTTTTTTTCTCTTTCTGTCTCTGTCAGTCTCTCTCTGCCTCTGTCCGGCTGCTCCCGTTTTCCTTGAGCACTCCCCTCTTCATCGCCCTGTGTCGTGTACCCCCAGCCACCGACGTCATCGGGGTGCGTTCCGAGAACTGGTTCAATCGCTCGCCGCCGCTGCCCCCGCTGACGCCTTTGAATCGGGGCGGTGGCGTCGCTGCGGTGACGACCGTCGTCAATGGCGACCCCCGCGTCCCACCCCACGCAGTCGCCTCCGCGCATGCCGCTCGACCGCGACGCGGTGGCTCGCCGCAGGGAGCGGCGCATAATAGCCCTCGAAATGGCATCTTGCGCATGCGGCCGCGCTGGATGGGGCAGGGTTACCGCAATCAAAATTGGATAGCAAGGGAGTTTGGTATTAAACTAATTTATTATTTTGACCCGGCAAGAAAGATTATGTTAAATTGTGAGACCGGGAGAGATGACTCAGGGCAACACTGATGTTACTGCAGTCCCTATGACGCGGAGGTCTTAGGTTCAAGTCCCAACGGTGGCAGGATTTTCGACACTCGCTTGTCAGCTAGTGTCGAATTCAGTCATTGTCTGGAGAATTCTAGCGGCCGGCTGCTATGTCGGTAGTTTTCCGTGTTTTTTCCGATCAACACCAGGCAAATGCTGGAGCAGTACCCTAATGAACGGGCCACTGAGCGCGTGCGATCTTTTCTTCCTCTTCCTTGCTCTATTCTCTCCCCTTATTCACATATTAACATGAACCACACTACCATACATGCCGGGAGACCGGTCGGGAGCTCACACCCTAATGACCCTAGTAGTTGGTGCGCCCAGAATCACTAACAATAAATCAATCATCAATTTTTTGCTGACTGGGATGTCTCGGTGGCAACACTGTTGTCTGGAATGTCGAAAGGTTCTAGGGTTCAAGTGCCATCGGCTGCGGATTTTTGACACTAGCTTCATAGCTAGGTCGAATCCAACTACTCTGTGGAGAATAACCGAAGGGGCCGGCTGTTCTGATTGTTAGTTCACCATTGTATTCTCCGATATTTTCCGTATTATTCTTCGATAAATACAGGGCTACTACCGGAACAGTATCTTTCCAAACGGGTCATGGATTGCTCGCAACCTTCCCTTCTTCAGCTTTGTCGCCCCCATACCCATTTGACACAATTACACTTACATACGCTATTTTATCGCACGTGTTGGGAGTCCAATCAGTGACTTAGAACTTCC
This sequence comes from Acheta domesticus, assembly GCA_031308135.1. NCBI lineage: Eukaryota > Metazoa > Arthropoda > Insecta > Orthoptera > Gryllidae > Acheta > Acheta domesticus. The sequence continues at coordinate 35,878,360 of JAHLJT010004567.1, read as the reverse complement.
GACTGAACCGGTGCCCTGTTGGGGGGAAATACCAGAAGTTCTTCTGCTCTTCATCTCCCTATTTCCCCTCCCATCTCCCTTTCTCACTGTCTCTCTCCTTCCCTCGCTCTGTCCCTGTCTGTCTGTCTGTCTCTATATGTCTCTGCCGCTCTCCGTCCGTCTCATTCACATTTGCTTGCAGATTCTGCACGTCTCTGAGCACGTGAGGTAATATCGGGAAGCGGCGGAGCAGCAAAAATGTAATAGAATGTAGAAGAGCTTATTCTGTAGATTACGGCGTTAGAAACGCTTCTTTGAATCCTTTGGCCTCAACATTTTAGTGTTGAAGGTCATAGAACGCCTTAGGCCATAGAACGTTTTGGAGTTATTTGACGATATACATTAAAAAAAAAATTACTGTCGAGTGTGTTGCGGGTTGCATTTGACGTGAATATTTAATTTTGTTCAACAGCGCCATGTAGTGAAGTTACAACAGAATTAACAGCACATAAACATTCGGGGGAGAAAACACGTAGAAGTGCCATGTTTCATGGAGATCGATCCAACGGTGTCGGAGTTTAGCAGTTATATACACACACACACACACACACACACACATACAATGCACAGTTGGAAGTTTGATCAATGCAGTTGATGCATAAAGTAAATTACTTTTACAAGTCTCTAGTTCTCAAACTCTCAAAACCCCGCACGAAATCAATTGTTGCACCGTAGCAAACGAGCGTTGGGCGTCGAAACGAATAGAGGCGTTGCGGAGAGGAAAAATGCACTTCGATTAACACCGCGGCGCGCGCTGACATCGCGGGGGCGGGTTGTTTTCACAGCAACTGGCAGGCGCCCCACTAGCCCCGCGCATAATATTGTTTCAGCAAGAACGGCGCATGAGGACCAGATTGCATGCGTGTTTGCGGGCGCATAACAAAATATGAGGTATTTACCTGCGCTGGGCCGCCAGCGTCGCGTCGCGGGCTGGAATGCTCTTTCGGGAGCATATATTGGGTCCCGAGAGAGCATTCCAGCGTATTTGGGCGCCTGCGGGGGGAGAGGAAGCAGTTTCTGTTCTTCCCCTCTTTGGAAGTTGCCTTTTGAAGTCCCCTTCGATCTGCGGTACTCGCCAACCTCCCTCTCTTCTTGTTTATCGCACATTCGTTATAATTATGTCATTAGGGTGATATAGGGTAATAATTTATTTATTCGTAGTGTTGTTCTCGTGTCGTTTAATGCCTTTTCAATGCTTACTAACTGGCTCATACTTATGAAGAAAACTATAAATAAGAAACGTATTCTTTTGAAATTGCGGTTATTGGAGGAGTAATCTCACACCATCTCTAGCTACAACTAATTTGTTTTCCTTGTTCTTAACGGACTGTGTCCTATAAAACATTTAACGGGTGCCGGCTGGCTGTCTACCTTGGCGTTTCATAACTGTGATTAGCAATTTTACTCGTACCCTTTCACAGAATAATCCAATTTCTGGTCACATCAGCCCCGGTTTTCCCGTGCATAGTGTCGCCGGTGGGTCAAACCATTAGGCTTTAAACCGACCATAATATTGTCTCTTCAAATTAAAATCTCGATATTCTTCATAAACCAGGCATCTAGCTCTCGAGAATGTAAAAATAAGTATTCTTTTAAGTAACCAATGTGTCTGGTCTCCGTTCTTGCTCCCAGTTCTTTCGGGGTTTAGAGGGCGTAGGCGTAGGAGGTAAAGCAAATAATTGCGGAAGTCATTCATTTTTAAGTCATTCATTTTTAAGTCATTCATTTTTAAGTCATTCATTTTCAAGTCATTCATTTTCAAGTCATTCATTTTTAAGTCATTCATTTTTAAGTCATTCATTTTTAAGTCATTCATTTTTAAGTCATTCATTTTTAAGTCATTCATTTTTAAGTCATTCATTTATACCTTTAAATTGTTTTACTGTAAATTGTAGTAGATGTGTGAAGGTTTAGAATTTCAATGATATTGATGCGCTAATAGTACAACAAGGTTGTTCTTCTTTGAGAGTAGAGTAGCTATGTAAGGGTTTATTTTAGACGAGATAGGCCATGAGAATCATTATTTAGAATTTAGAGGGAGGAGTCCTCTGAGTGATAGATGCGGCGATGATCCAGCAACAGAATAAAAAATACACATTTTCAAGCATTTTACACAAAAGCCTATTTATTTAAACCATTTTAGATACGAAACAGCCAAAGAATAGTCTTAAAACAACACGATAATCACAAAGGAATTGCTAATATTAGCACATCAAATAGAGAGCTCATCGCCTGCCCTTGTTGACTCACCCGGCCGCTGCCGGCCACAGCGGTTCGTATTCTTCTGCCATCGATTAACTCTCCTGTTCAATACTGCGTTTGGAGAATCTTGGCTGATCTTCGGTTTCCGATTATGGCTGGCAAAATCCGCCTTTCTAACTTTTCTTAAAAATTTGTGCGAGATTATTTTTGGTATGACACGATTCTTGAGCGTTTTACTGAGTTCATTGGTGTTTTCGGAGTTTTATTAAAATCCCTGCATTATGGAAAAACTTTAAGAAGATATCGTATTTTGGTTGAAAAAAAAGATTCACATGAATTCGAAAAGAATCTTTTAACGGTACAGAAAGATCTTTATTAAATAAAATAATTAAGATTACCCTAAAGAAATAAAATTTACGCTAGATACTTCACGGTGTGTAGTTCTGAAATACACACGTGGTGCTGTGGAAGTATCAAAGATATTTTCAAAATAAAATTCAAATACGAATGGATTAATTAATTTAAATAAATCTGTTGAAGCACAAGAAAAAAACAAGTTATTTCGTAATGTATTAATCGGAATCCAATGAATTTTTATTTTTACTCCATCTCGATCTAAAATTCACCTTCAAGGTCACAAGAAAACGAAAGAAAGAATTCTATAGGAATGTAAATTTCAATATAAGTGTAAAGTGTTCAGAAGATTTTATCGAAAAGAATATGGAAAAATAATACCAGAAAAATGATCTTTGTTTAAGTGCTTAAAAGACAGAACATTTACGAAAATATCGTCTTTGGAAAGATAGGCTCCGATATTTTACATATCTTGCAAGGACCACGAAAACTTGCATTTCTCTGTCACTATTTTACCAGGTTTAGATTTATAATGCTAAATTTGCTGAAAATCTTAATAGAACTAATTGATTACCTTCACTATTTGACCTATTCTCCCATGATCTTCATATATTCCATCAATACAACACCACGAAAGCTTATTGACTTCATGAATGTGCATTAGGGTGAGCTGCTACATAGCGGTCGAGCGAGTACATCGAAATTATATTTGTAATGACGCGGTGATATAAATTTAATATCAGAGTTTCCTGCAGTCACCCTTGGGCGATGCAGTTATATCACAAGCGAATGGTTACCGGTATGTTAATTAGTTTGTTCATTACATGTATATGTGACGAAATGAAATAGAAATATTGTGTTTACTTGCGTTAGCCACCACGAGTGCGCGATTCAAGCGTCCGTTGTTTTCACACAGCTCTTTCATCAACATTTAGTAGAATCTCTGTGAGGTAGGTAAAATCGTGAAATTAATTCACGTAGAGCAATTTTGATGGTAAGCATGAGGAAAGGAGAGGAAATTTCTATTCATATTTCTTCACAGATAAACACGGTAATTTCAAGGCGTGCCATGTAAAGAAATTTTTAAAGTGTACTTGAATGAAAGGAATTAAATAACAATTTCTATTTTTCACCACGTGGTCACTGTTAATTTCCGTTCCACACACCACTTTTTATTTCCTTTTTTAATTAATTGATTAATTGTGCGGAAAGATCTCTTAGCCTGCAGCTTAATATTTTTATATAGAGGAAAGGGTAATATGAGCCCCCTTAATATCTACTCACAAATCGGAAACTTTCTAACAGAAACGATTTTAACTACTAGATTAGTAACTCGTTCTTCCATCATAGCCCTGTGGTTCAGTGAGAATGAAAACTAATGGGTAACAGAGGTGTTCGTTTTTGCATGATTTTTTTCTCGGATATTTACATTTGTGATTTTTGTAAATGATTCTTTTTTATTTTCCGAATTTTTGTGATAAAATAGCATTTACATATGTAAATATGTTACTAGTTGCTCTAAACCCATGTATTAATGGGTTTAAGGGGCTCATAATACTACCACATTACTTTTTTGAAGTACGACTTCTTCGAAATTATTGATATTGTATCCACTTTCTGAACAGTTAAGAAAGTTCATATTTTTATTTAGTTGACTATAACGTTATCATATTTAGAAAAAGGAATTTAATTTATTTTTTTAAGTCAAAACAAAAGTGAGGGCTGGTATTACCACCTTCTCCTCTACTGACTATATTAATTCAACACAGAACTCGATATATATTTCGTATGATCAGTAAATAAAGTTTTTAAAATCGCAGTTTTGAATATTTCAATTTTTTTCTCTTTCGAAATTGTAATTCGTTTTAATGGAAACGTTTGTCACTCTCGTAGATCTGAAAATCTACCAAGACTCATGCAGTATTCATTGATTACTTTACGACAATGCTTACATCAAAGACATGATTACTCATCATATATCTCTTTAGTAAATTTCAGTATGAAATCGAATACATTTCTTCAAATAGTGCATTACTGTAATATTTCGGATAAATGCGACTTCATATAAACTAATTCCATGATACGACGATCGAACTAATTTCACTTTCAGTTCGACGAGATATTGGCTGAACAGTTTTAACCGATTTTTTTCAAAATTGATATTCCCCAATCGATCTGGCTGATGTCACGTCCCCTTGAATTTGAAACCGATATTTTTATTTTGAGGAGTACTTTACATGAAACCCCTGAGGTATTTTCCAAATTAAAAAATGTATCCATTGTTTTTTATTAAATTTTAATTATCATGTACAATTTTTCGAAAAGTTGTTTACTTTTCAAGAAAAATACACACATTTTTCCGTAAAAAAGCGTGAAAATACGTGCGAGAAAGTATGTGCTATTTCAGGACCACTAGTTTATTTATCTTTACGTTTACAACTAAGTTTATATTTTCTTTTGGCCGTATGTAAAACACTACAACTCAATTTGAGATTCACTAGTTACCGCGTATGTATATTTGAGTGTGGTGTAGAAGAATATGGCGAGGCAGTAGAAAAACTGGGATGGAAGCCTCGGAGCGGATACAACTGGCGGAGAATGGTCGCGATGAGCAGAGCAATTGGTGGGCCGTTGAGCCAGCGCGGCGCCGCGCGTGGAATGGAATATCCATTTGCGGGCGTTCAGGATCGTTTCGCGACGAGATGCCGGAGAGACCGCGGTCCAAGACGCCTCCGCCGCCGCCTCCGCCGCCGCCTCCGCCGCCGCCTCCGCCGCCGCCTCCGCCGCCGCCTCCGCCGCCGCCTCCGCCGCCGCCTCCGCCGCCGCCTCCGCCGCCGCCTCCGCCGCCGCCTCCGCCGCCGGCCTCCGCCGCCGCCTCCGCCGCCGCCTCCGCCGCCGCCTCCGCCGCCGCCTCCGCCGCCGCCTCCGCCGCCGCCTCCGCCGCCGCCTCCGCCGCCGCCTCCGCCGCCGCCTCCGCCACCGCCTCCGCCGCCGCCTCCGCCGCCACCTCCGCCTCCGCCGCCTCCGCCGCCGCCGCCGCCGCCGCCTCCGCCGCCGCCTCCGCCGCCGCCTCCGCCGCCGCCTCCGCCACCGCCTCCGCCGCCGCCTCCGCCGCCGCCTCCGCCTCCGCCGCCTCCGCCGCCGCCGCCGCCGCCGCCTCCGCCTCCGCCGCCGCCTCCGCCTCCGCCCGCCCGCCTCCTCCGCCGCCTACGCCGCCTCCGCTGCCTCCGCCGCCTCCGCCGTCTCCGCCGTCTCCGCCGCCCTCCGCCGCCTCCGCCGCCTCCGCCGCCTCCGCCGCCTCCGCCGCCTCCGCCGCCTCCGCCGCCTCCGCCGCCTCCGCCGCCTCCGCCGTCGCCGCCTCCGCCGCCGTCGCCGCCTCCGCCGCCGCCTCCGCCGCCGTCCTCCGCCGCCTCCGCCGCCTCCGCCGCCTCCGCCGCCTCCGCCGCCTCCGCCGCCTCCGCCGCCTCCGCCGCCTCCGCCGCCTCCGCCGCCTCCGCCGCCTCCGCCGCCTCCGCCGCCTCCGTCCGCCTCCGCCGCCTCCGCCGCCTCCGCCGCCTCCGCCGCCTCCGCCGCCTCCGCCGCCTCCGCCGCCTCCGCCGCCTCCGCCGCCTCCGCCGCCGTCCGCCGCCTCCGCCGCCTCCGCCGCCTCCGCCGCCTCCGTCGCCTCCGCCGCCTCCGCCGTCGCCGCCTCCGCCGTCGCCGCCTCCCGCCGCCGTCGCCGCCTCCGCCGCCGCCTCCGCCGCCGCCTCCGCCGCCTCCGCCGCCTCCGCCGCCTCCGCCGCCTCCGCCGCCTCCGCCGCCTCCGCCGCCTCCGCCGCCTCCGTCGCCTCCGCCGCCTCCGCCGTCGCCGCCTCCGCCGCCGTCGCCGCCTCCGCCGCCGCCTCCGCCGCCGCCTCCGCCGCCTCCGCCGCCGCCTCCGCCGCCGCCTACGCCGCCTCCGCCGCTTCCGCCGCCGCCTCCGCCGCCTCCGCCGCCTCCGCCGCCGCCTCCGCCGCCTCCGCCGCCTCCGCCGCCTCCGCCGCCTCCGCCGCCTCCGCCGCCTCCGCCGCCTCCGCCGCCTCCGCCGCCTCCGCCGCCTCCGCCGCCTCCGCCGCCTCCGCCGCCTCCGCCGCCTCCGCCGCCTCCGCCGCCTCCGCCGCCTCCCGCCGCCTCCGCCGCCTCCGCCGCCTCCGCCGCCTCCGTCGCCTCCGCCACCTCCGCCGTCGCCGCCTCCGCCGTCGCCGCCTCCGCCGCCGTCGCCGCCTCCGCCGCCGCCTCCGCCGCCGCCTCCGCCGCCTCCGCCGCCTCCGCCGCCTCCGCCGCCTCCGCCGCCTCCGCCGCCTCCGCCGCCTCCGCCGCCTCCGCCGCCTCCGCCGCCTCCGCCGCCTCCGTCGCCTCCGCCGCCTCCGCCGTCGCCGCCTCCGCCGCCGTCGCCGCCTCCGCCGCCGCCTCCGCCGCCGCCTCCGCCGCCTCCGCCGCCGCCTCCGCCGCCGCCTACGCCGCCTCCGCCGCCTCCGCCGCCGCCTCCGCCGCCTCCGCCGCCTCCGCCGCCTCCGCCGCCTCCGCCGCCGCCTCCGCCGCCTCCGCCGCCTCCGCCGCCTCCGCCGCCTCCGCCGCCTCCGCCGCCTCCGCCGCCTCCGCCGCCTCCGCCGCCTCCGCCGCCTCCGCCGCCTCCGCCGCCTCCGCCGCCTCCGTCGCCTCCGCCGCCTCCGCCGTCGCCGCCTCCGCCGTCGCCGCCTCCGCCGCCGTCGCCGCCTCCGCCGCCGCCTCCGCCGCCGCCTCCGCCGCCTCCGCCGCCTCCGCCGCCTCCGCCGCCTCCGCCGCCTCCGCCGCCTCCGCCGCCTCCGCCGCCTCCGCCGCCTCCGCCGCCTCCGCCGCCTCCGTCGCCTCCGCCGCCTCCGCCGTCGCCGCCTCCGCCGCCGTCGCCGCCTCCGCCGCCGCCTCCGCCGCCGCCTCCGCCGCCTCCGCCGCCGCCTCCGCCGCCGCCTACGCCGCCTCCGCCGCCTCCGCCGCCGCCTCCGCCGCCTCCGCCGCCTCCGCCGCCGCCTCCGCCGCCTCCGCCGCCTCCGCCGCCTCCGCCGCCTCCGCCGCCTCCGCCCGCCCTCCGCCGCCTCCGCCGCCTCCGCCGCCTCCGCCGCCTCCGCCGCCTCCGCCGCCTCCGCCGCCTCCGCCGCCTCCGCCGCCTCCGCCGCCTCCGCCGCCTCCGCCGCCTCCGTCGCCTCCGCCGCCTCCGCCGTCGCCGCCTCCGCCGTCGCCGCCTCCGCCGCCGTCGCCGCCTCCGCCGCCGCCTCCGCCGCCGCCTCCGCCGCCTCCGCCGCCTCCGCCGCCTCCGCCGCCTCCGCCGCCTCCGCCGCCTCCGCCGCCTCCGCCGCCTCCGCCGCCTCCGCCGCCTCCGCCGCCTCCGTCGCCTCCGCCGCCTCCGCCGTCGCCGCCTCCGCCGCCGTCGCCGCCTCCGCCGCCGCCTCCGCCGCCGCCTCCGCCGCCTCCGCCGCCGCCTCCGCCGCCGCCTACGCCGCCTCCGCCGCCTCCGCCGCCGCCTCCGCCGCCTCCGCCGCCTCCGCCGCCGCCTCCGCCGCCTCCGCCGCCTCCGCCGCCTCCGCCGCCTCCGCCGCCTCCGCCGCCTCCGCCGCCTCCGCCGCCTCCGCCGCCGCCTCCGCTCCTTCGCAGAACGCGACGGCGAAGGCGAAGGCGACCACTGACCGGCGGCAGAGGCGGCGGCGGCGGCAGAGGATGGGGAGCCGTGTCCTAGCAGCCGCCGCAGCCCTGCATTCTCTCTGTCGCCGCAGTCGGTGGAATCGTCACCGCAGTCGCCGACGCCGCCGTGACAATCCTGAGACGGCGCTTTGGCAGCGGTGGCTGAGTTTCTGTGGCTGCTCCATTCATATTCTAGTGTCTTTGAGACTATCGTTCGTACTTGCTCTCCTATCTACTGCTATTGACATTCTCGATATCATTATTTCGATGATGGCGTATTGCCTTCATAATTTATATTCTGAAATTCACAAAGACTGTTTCCTTTTCTCATTTTGATATCCTCTTTTTTTACAGATTACAATTTTTTACGGAGAAGAGCTTGAAATTATTTTTCTCTAAATCTCTATTGTGTTATACTTTTTCCTTTTTTGTCTACTTTCCTTTCTCTTTCTTTCTCGTCTAATTTGTTATTCCAGTGTAGTCCTTACTTGACAAATTTGTTTCCAGCGCTGTAACTATTATTTTCCCGCTCTATATCTCTTTATTTTCCTTAACTATCCTTTCCTATTTCCACTTTATCATCCTCTGCATTTTAATTGCTATTGCTGTTGCTGTTCACTCTCAACATTACTTCCACACTTTCAGCCACTCCTCCTCCAAAGGCGTCTTTCTCATCACATCTACTTCACCGCAACACACGCTTCCACTGCTGTCAGTGATTTCCGTTATCGCCTCTGTTTTGCTTTCGTTATCGCCTCCGCTGTCATCTTCTGTTATCATCCTCTTCCATCACTTCCGCAGTAGTTTCATTTATCATCTTCAGTTATCGCCCCATCCATCACTTCCGTTATCGCCTCGTCCATCACTTCTGTTATCGTCTCCGCCATCACTTCTCTATATCCTCGTCCATCACTTCCGTTATCGTCTCGTCCATCACTTGCCGCTAGTCTCCTCGTCCATCACTTCCGTTATCGCCTCGTCCATCACTTCCGTTATCGCCTCGTCCATCGCTTCCGTAATCACGTCCGCCATTACTACCGCAGCCGTCGCCTCTCCAAGTCACTGATGCACGCCCCCCCCCTGCCGCCTTCACCGTCGCCACCCCTGCCGGTCTTCGCCATCCCTCGCTTCGAGCGGCGGTCGCCGTCCGCGCGGCCTATTCGGCGGCCGTCGCGCGCGCGGGATTACGCGTTCCATGGACGGCGGCGCGCGAGGCTTTGCGAGTGCAGAGCCCGGGGCCGACGCCCCGCGGAACGAGCAACGAGCAGCTCGCCGCGAGGGGTAATCGCCTGCATTATACATGCGAGATGGCCGGGGATGGTGACGCGACGGCGCGGCCCCACAGGGGCGGAGGCTGTGGGCAAAGAGGTAGCAGCAGGTGGCGGGACTGCCTGAGGATGGGTGGTTGAAAACAATTTTTAATTTTTACTGGTACGTTATTGCTTCTTATTGCCTTCGATTGATTGATTGAATGATTATTCATGATTCCGGGCGCGTCAACTACAGAGGTCATTAGTCCCGTAAGTGTAGTGTGTTTTTTTCCTCGGGAGGTGGTGATATTTTCCTAGCGTGGATGGCGAGATCCGGCGCCGACCTACCGTCAGCAAGCGGGGTTTTCCCCTCATCCAGGTATCTCCCACCAGCGGGGCACCGCCCCAGCCGGGACAAGCTCCAAGGTCCCGACTGATCTCTCGGCATGTGTGGTAGTATTGCCTTCGATATGGAGCTTGATTAACACTACATAACTTACATGGATCGGAAGGATCGTGGTTACGAGAGAAATATGAAAGCAGTTGAATGACGCTACATGTTCTCTTACGGAGAGAATTATGAGAGGGAGTTGTGAAAGAGTAATATGAAAAGACAAACTGACTCAATTTAACATCTAGATAATTAGTAAATAAGTAAATCTGAATCAATAAAATTCGGTAAAAAATAAAATCATTACTACGAGCGTTAACTGGTTGCATTGATTTCAGGCGACAAAAGGCTCTCGGGCCAAAGGCCCTCGGACATTTGGTCGCCGCTCGATCATTAGAACCCTTAGAAAGCTCTTGGTACATAAATAATTATTATGAATGTGTTTAATGGGTTTATATATATATATATATATATATATATATATATATATATATTGAAACCAATCAGATCAAATATTGGCTAAATCGATCTTCAGCCATCGGTTGTACGAGATTCCACCGCCCGCCCGGTCGCTCGCGCGCCGACGAGTTTTCTTATCGGTGGCTCGGAGGGGTAAAGAAGGAGTGTGCAACTCTTATCTGAGGAGTGACGTTTGCAGAGTAGGGGTGAGAGAGGGGTGTGCGGCACGACCGTGCAGAAAAGTTCTTGGACTCTTAGGTGTGCGGTAGGGGAGAGAGATGTGGCCGCGAGTCAAGTCAGCGAGAGGTGTACCATGCTAAGGCGGCTTTCGCAATCCCTTGTTCTTGCTGCAAGATTTGCTGTTTGGGGCGAGGCTATTTTTCCAACGGACTAAGGTCGGCATTTCGATCCTTGTATGTTCTACATCGGGCTTTTTCTACACGAACTGCCAGACTGAGTTTATTGACTCGCAAGAGGTGTGCATAATGCGTAGTAAGACCAGTGGCGTAGAAGTGCTGCGTGTTTTACGGGGACATGAGGGAAATAATCTCGGAACGAATGTGGCCGCGCATTCCATACTATAACTGAGAATTTTGAAGCAATTAGTTATAGAAGGCAGACTGGTGTAAGGCATGTGTTCACGCAATTCACCGTCAGAGATAATTTTAGGGGCCATTAACGTTATTTCTAAGGAAATTTTTTTGAACATTCTGTGCTATCAACAAACTATGTTTATTCACTGTAATAGAATACAAGATATTCTTCTTGTAATGTCATTTCTTTAGTTTTAAAGAAACTTCTTTTGAATATTCTGTGTTATCAAGAAAACATTATATTTGTTCATTTAATTGAATGGAGATTTTTTGGGGATTCTAGAGAATTTCGTGCACGAAATTATTTGCATGTGTTTTGATGCAGTGTATAATAAAGGACAGTTAACTGCAATTTCCGTAAACGGAAGGTACTAAGACATTGAGTCATGCGAGAAGCATGTGCCCTTCACTCATCTCAACCGGGATTTAATTCTTTTCATTTGTTGAGCTTCAACACGTTTTGTCACAGGAAGATGTTGCTGTAATTCTAAGTTGTGCAAATCTTAAAATCAATTCGTGATAACTTTGCAGTTGATTCTCCCTTTTTGATATTTTGTGAATTGTGTTATTTTTTTTGTTTTGTGTATTTTCTTTGTGTATCAATGTTATTGTCATTCTTCAAGTTTTTTGTGGTTTCGCTTCAACGTGTGTCCAATTACATGTTGTTCTGTGGTCACGACTTTGTGTTGTTTTTTTCATTTTAAATCTTCTGATGAGCCACGATCCCACTAAAATCCCCTGAAACCGACAGCACGTTCGGTTACAATATATATATATATATATGTATATATATATATATATATATATTATATATAGGTGTCCGGAGAGGAAACGTCGAAACTACGAAAATATGTCTTAGTAAAATATGTCAAAGTATGCTTAAAATTGTCTTTAGAGCTTATTTTCGAAGTTTCGACGTTTCCTCCCCGGACACCCTATGTTATATGTATATTATATAATTGAAAGCGAGGTTATGTAATTTAAAAGTAAATTACATTGATAGTAATGTGTCAAGTAACCATTATTATCGAATAAAGCTCTGATATTCTTATTTTTATCTCTTCTCATTCTTTTGTCTTTTTGGTTGAAGTATGTTTTTGACATTAGAAGTCAGCCTTGTAATGCTAACTGCCTGAGCTTTTTAATAAATATACATAAATAAAAATAATTCGCAAATGTGTAAAGATTTTTCAAATAAGTAGCATATTTGCTTCTAAGTGCTGGAAATACATATCAACGTGCAACGTGTATCTTCATCGCTTGCATGAATGTCACCAAGACCAAAGAAGGGCTTTCGACCTTACTAAATGCACTTGCAACCTTAATTACATGAACTCGCTTTCTATGCCAGATGGAGAAACCAGGAATGAGGGAGAGCCTGCTGACCGTAGAGACATAGATGATAAGCGATGTTTGGTGGGAGTTGTGCAATGGAAGAATTATTCTATTAAAATTGCTTTATTGTGAATATACAAATGTTCTATTGTTTAAGCAAATTACTTTAAAATACCGTGAGAAAAGCGAGCTTGAGAACATTTTAAAGCCAATAATTCGAACGTATATGTCACAATAGTTGAGATAATTGGTCAAGGTTTCGCTAACATTCAAGCCCGACCAAAACTATTTCCAAACATTAAATGCTATAAGGACGCACGCTTTAAGGTTAAACTTACAATGAGGCAGAGAAAAATATTAGGCATGATTTACAACACGATACAAGCATTTTGAGAATGATACACCGGTTGGTTAGCAGGCAAGGTTCACACACATTCAGGAATGACGGATCGCAGAACGTACGTTTCTACCACAAGTGGTAACATTCACGTATTTATTCATTCATTAAGGCAAAAGTAAGGGAGTTGGCATTTCTCATTTATGGATTAAGCTTCTCAATAATGCATTTAATCTAACTCACGTTTCGGTAAGTTTGTGTAAAGTCCGCAATGACTGTCTCGCTGACTGATGCAGAGGTCCTTAAAGAATTAGTAGCACGTGGACGTAGCAGGGAGGCCGTTCTCTCGGCCAACGGCAGTGCGCGTGGCTTATTCATTCTCCACTGCCCTTCCTCTCGAGTCGGACGCTGCCCGGCGCACCTGCGCGTTTGTTTGTGGAGTTGGCAGGCCTGCGCGCGCAGTGGCAGGGCTGTGCGATGTAACGTTAATCGGCGCGGGGCTGCAGGATCTGCGAGGGCGGCGTGGACGGTACTCGCCGGAGTGGCTGTGGAGAGGGATGCCGTAAGGAACTATTCAAGAGGGTTAGCGGTTCCAAGTCCAGCAAGAGATATTTAAGAAGAAAGACGATCGGAAGTTCATGTTACGGTGGACAAGAAGTTTAAAAACTGTGCGCCAGAGGGACTCAGAATTAAATTTGAATTAAGGAGAAAAAGGGAATGAGTTATGGGTGATGAAAGAATAATGAAAAGAGTATGTTTAACTTGTGCCAACTAGAAAAAAGTTCCTAATTTTCTGAAAATATATCTCGGCAATCAAAAACAGGGACATCTAGGGACATAATGATTGCGAAAAGTAATAAATAAATCCATTAAATCAAACCTTTTATTCATAGAGGGGTTTTAACTGCTGTTGTCATTGATGCAACTGACTGATTGTCTATTTAGGACGATTGGTTGATTGATTGTTCGTGATTCCGGGCGCGCCAACAGCTTAAGTAATTAGTCTCCTAAGTGTAGTGCGTGATTTTTTCCTCGGGAGGTGGTGGTGATATTTCCCCGCTGGGGCGAGAGCCGGCGTCGACCTACCGTCGACTAGCGGGGTTTTCCCCTAACCAGGTATCTCCCACCAGCCCTGCACCAGCCCCAGTCGGGACAAACTCTAAGCTCTCGACCGGTCTCCGGCATGTGTGGTAGTGTTGTGCATGTTAGTGTGTATGTGCAAGGGGTGAGGAAAAGACAAGGAAGAGAAAGATCGCGCGATGTTAGGGTATTACTCCGGCATTCGCCTGGTGTAGATGGGAGAAGCCACGGAAAACCACCGATCAGAGCAGCCGGCCACTAGAATTCTCCTCCAGACAGCGACTGAACTCGACCTAGCTGAAAAGCTAGTGTCGAAAATACTACCGCTAACGGGACTCGAACCTAGGACCTCCCGGTCAGAAGGACTGCAGTGACATCAGTTGATGCACTGAGCCATATCTCCCGGTTATTTTGGATGAGTAGATTATAGTAATTATGATAAAGTGAATGATGATAGATGGATTTATTGATTAGTGCTAAGGTCATTAGTCTCATAAGTGTAATGCATGGTTTTTTATTGCGGGCGGTGGCTGTAATATTTCCCGTCTGGATGGTGAGATCCGGCGCCGACCTACCGTCGGCTAACGGAGTTTCCTTCTACCAGATCCAGCCGGGACACCACACCTGCCGGGGCAAGCTCTAAGCTCCCGACCGGTCTCACGGTATGTGTGTTAGTGTAGTGCATGTAAGTGTGTGTGTAAGTAAGGGGTGAGGATAGGACAAGGAATGGTAAGGAAATATCGCGCGCGGTCTGTGGCATATTTGGTATGATATTGCTCCGGCATTCGCAGGTGTTGATTGGATAAACTACGGACAACTACCGATAAGAACAGCCGATCACTAGAATGTAATTCCAGACAGCGACTATATTCGACGCAGCTTTCTAGATAGAGACGAATATACTGCCTTCGACGAGATTCGAAACGTTAAACCCTTCCAGTTCGAGGCAGTGCAATTAAATTGGTTAATGCCCTGAGCCCCCACTTCCGGTAATGATGATAGAGAAATAGCGGATTGAGGGGGTCAGAAAACGGGAGAGCCCTAATAAAGTCGTCCGAAAATTCCCTTTGTCCACGACAAATTCCTCATGGATTGAACGGGATTCGAGTATAGGTCCCCCGATCTGGAAGCCGTACTCACTAGCCATTACACTACGATTCCCGGGAAATGATTTGGGAAGTGTATGAATCAAGAATAAAAAGGAAGAGCCATAGAGACACATAATTGCAAATATTGTTGTTACAATACGTTGCTAAATGATGTGAGAGAATAGAAGATATGAGGGGCTCAATAGTAAGTTAAGGCGAAAATACACTTACGAAAGTGTAATGCCAACAGCGATTTTGAAAAAATGAAGTGGACTGTCACGGAATTCATACTATGAAGCAAAGTTAAAGAGCTGTACAATAAAACCGACAATCAAGGTATGTGGCCACTTTAAAATGCCTTGTCGAATGACGAGAGCAAATAATTGTCGACAAGGAACAAAATGGTGGAGAGTGAAGTATACTTTGATGAACTTGTGAGCTGCTGAGTTACCGGGAGGCTTGCTTGTTTCCGGTATTCCTGAAAGTTGCAGGAATATCGTAATATCGTGTACGTGATAACCAGGGCATTGGAAATAGCAAGGGCATTGGGAATAGCAAGGACATTGGGAATAACAAGGGTATTGGAAATAGCAGGGAATTGGGAATAGCAAGGACATAGGGAATAGCAAGTTCTTTGGGAATAGCAAGAGCTTTGGGAATAGCAAGAGCTTTGGGAATAGCAAGAGCTTTGGGAATAGCAAGAGCTTTGGGAATAGCAAGAGCTTTGGGAATAGCAAGAGCTTTGGGAATAGCAAGAGCTTTGGGAATAGCAAGAGCTTTGGGAATAGCAAGAGCTTTGGGAATAGCAAGAGCTTTGGGAATAGCAAGAGCTTTGGGAATAGCAAGAGCTTTGGGAATAGCAAGAGCTTTGGGAATAGCAAGAGCTTTGGGAATAGCAAGAGCTTTGGGAATAGCAAGAGCTTTGGGAATAGCAAGAGCTTTGGGAATAGCAAGAGCTTTGGGAATAGCAAGAGCTTTGGGAATAGCAAGAGCTTTGGGAATAGCAAGAGCTTTGGGAATAGCAAGAGCTTTGGGAATAGCAAGAGCTTTGGGAATAGCAAGAGCTTTGGGAATAGCAAGAGCTTTGGGAATAGCAAGAGCTTTGGGAATAGCAAGAGCTTTGGGAATAGCAAGTTCTTTGGGAATAGCAAGAGCTTTGGGAATAGCAAGAGCTTTGGGAATAGCAAGAGCTTTGGGAATAGCAAGAGCTTTGGGAATAGCAAGAGCTTTGGGAATAGCAAGAGCTTTGGGAATAGCAAGAGCTTTGGGAATAGCAAGAGCTTTGGGAATAGCAAGAGCTTTGGGAATAGCAAGAGCTTTGGGAATAGCAAGAGCTTTGGGAATAGCAAGAGCTTTGGGAATAGCAAGAGCTTTGGGAATAGCAAGAGCTTTGGGAATAGCAAGAGCTTTGGGAATAGCAAGAGCTTTGGGAATAGCAAGAGCTTTGGGAATAGCAAGAACATTAGAGATGGCAACGGCATTAGGGGTGGCATGGTTCCGACGGTCTCGTGGGTTGCCAGGAACGCATTAGCAGCTATAGCTTGTATGGCAGGAGTATTGCGGATGGTCAGAGTGTTGGGACTCGCGGGGCATTGAGAATATTGTATTCCCTGGGAATGACGTGAGCAACTGGTTTAACCAAAATGGAGTGAGAAGGGAAATTGATGAGCAATAATGCCACAGTGTATACATTGCGGAGGGCAGGAAGAAACGACTACGTAGGCAGTGGGTGTGGCATGGAAAGCAACAGGGAGCAAGTTATTAGGCCGGGAGGCGTGGACTTCGTCGAAGTTCGAAGCAATAGCCCTGCGTGGGTGAGCGACGAGGAAGGTTATGGGGTAGCTGTGGAAGCGGCGAGGCGTGGGAGGCGAGGCGTGGGAGGCGAGGCGTGGGAGGCGAGGCGTGGGAAGCGATGGCGGCGATGGCGGCGATGGCGGCGAGGGCGGCGAATTGAAGCGGACAGACAGCGCGAGCGCGCCCGTGGATTACGAATTGAGGCGGCGCGAAGTGAAGAACCATGTCGCCGCCAGGAACGCTGCGTTGCGCGTGCAGGAAACATGAGCGCAGCGCGTCGTCACCCCCCTCTCCCTCTCTTTCCCCCGCCCGCTGATTGGCGCGTTTACTTTCCGCCGCCATTAGCGGCCGCCAACAACCGACAGCGACTCGGGGCGGCGCGGGGTGGGCTGGGCGTTTTGTGGATTTAGCGGCAACCTGTCCCGAAGGCTTTCGGCAGGTGCTAAATAATGCGGGATTCGCTTTCAGCTTTTTTTCGCTGCCCTGGCACGGAACATCTATTGCGAAATGAGCCGGCCTCCCGAAATAAAATGAGTGGGAGTTGGGTTTACGTCACAAAGCTGTGACCCGTCCGGTTTAAATCTCTGTTTTTTCGACCTAATTAACAAAAGGAATTTTATTCCTAATGTCATTACCCTAAACTCGTCAAAGGAAGAAATGATTCCAGTATTTTTTCCTATTTAATTGCCTACTGTCATTATCCAGCAAATTGACCGTTGGAAGCTCCAAGTTTCCATGTAAAGGTTTGGAAGTCCTTTGCCAGAAAAATCAAAGAAATGCAATTGTATTTGAAGATTCTCTGGTTAAGTGGTACAAAACTAGATGTAATGTTCATTATTAATCTTTGCATTTTCACGCTTTATATTTTCTGTGATTAACAAATAAGAAGGGGCAATATTACTTATGTTCTGTAAATTAAAGTGTAACTTCTTTATTATATGTGGAGATAAGCTTCGGCACATTATAGGATTTCAAATAATCGGATATTATAGGAGTTACAACATCCTATACAGCAGTTATTACCACCCCGCATCCTAGATCTATGCATGATATGGTTTGACATTAAATTCGTAGATATAGCTGATTCTAATAGTTTATTGAGACTCTACAATCTCCTGAATGCATTCTAATAGTAGTCTAGTACATTCAATTACCTATTACATTCCAACAATCTTTAGTATTTACTACATTTATTCATCCAATTCTAGAATACAGATTGTCATGCTGAAACACCGTATGCAAAAGGCAAGTATAAGCTTTAGATAAATTAAAAAAAACATGCCAAACCGTTTGTAAATCAGGGGTGTGGAGTTGGAAAAGAAGAATAGAATTCCTTAGTTAAGAGAAGAAAACAGGCTTGTCCGTAATTACGTAATGTAAATGGCATAAAGAGAAGAAACAGTACGAACAGTTATCGTTAAAAGATGACACAAACCGGATTACAAAATCGAAGTAAACTATCCTTGGAAAATACGATGTTGAAAACAACTAATAAACGCAAAATATGCCACAAACTACCTTCAAGCACTGTAAGCATGGTCTTTTCAATTTAAAACTATATTTACTTTTTTTAGACAATTATTGTTGTTAATACTGGAAATATTTTTATTCTAATTATTATTACTATTGTTATTGTTTTTGTTATTGTTGCAGCTATTATTATTGGCTATATTATTACTGATAAGGGTACGTCACATATATAATGTAGAGGAGTGTTTTTTTAGATAAGGTACACGTGAAAGAAAAATAAGAAGAAAATGTTCATTTAGAAGTGATTAGAATTTAATCAGAAATAATTTATCAACTCCTAATTGTAATTATGTTTGCCACAGGTCATTAGCTCAAAACTGACTCTTGTATATCTACTTAGAACATGCAATCTAGAGAGAGATAACTATTAGCAGTATTCTATCTAGATAGTATCTCTTGATGCAAAACATCGATTTTGACGACCACATGTTTTCGAGTTTTCTAAAACTAGAAGAGTTTTCGAAAAATCCTTTCAATAGACTTTCCACGCTTTTTATAGTTCTTCAATTTTGTTTTACATCAATCTCCAAACAACTTTGAAACATTTTCTCTCGGACTTTGAATACTCCCTTGAAATTGGATGCAAAAATTAGGGTAAAACCACCAGTAGCGGCCACAGTTAAGAAATTTTTTGTAGTTTTCTCAAAACTCTTTTGTTATTATACTAACGTCTTTTGTGTAACTCAATGGACAATTAACACTCCTCTTTCTCAGTAGACCAATTACCTGCCAATTTTTAATTTTACTGTCTTTTAATAATTTATTTTCGAATTCTGGTTTTGTTTCAGTAGTGACCCCTCAAAATTGCAAAATTTTGGTAGTGACCAGATCCTCGACTCAGTAATGGCCAATTAATATTCTATCCCCAGAACGTGTTTGAGAAAGAAAAAATAAAAAAAATGACTGGTTCATGTTACATGATTAAATACCAATACTAATAAGATGGTTTCAGTTTATTCTTTAAATATAGAACAAGGGAAAGAAACGAGTTATCTTCATTCCACTAGAAGGCTTATGTTTGACGTTCCGCAAGTTTGAAGTAACTGAGAAGTCTTCAATTTTTCTTTTTCAAATTTTGAGCTTGAAGCAGTAGCCACATCCAGTGCGGTAACTCTTAGATATTGCGATGTTGACCTGTGTCATTGTAAGATATTACAGCGAACTATCTCAATCCTGAATTGTACAGTTATAGAAGCATAGTTTTTTCAAAACTTTCTCAAAAACTCGTAACATATTACCAAACATTTCTAGAGCTCATGAAGCTCAGTACTCCTAATAGTGCGGCAGAAATGTTTTTTTCAATAACACTTCCATTTTCGAAAATTAAAAATGTTCATTATTTTTGCAATGCTCGCCATTCCGCCCAATTCGCGCCGCTCCGCCCGCCCGCGCCGTTCAGACAGGTCATGCGGCGCCCGCGAGCAGATATGAGGCGCGCTTATTGGAAAACGAAGCGAGAGCGTTCGTTCGATGGGACCCGCCCCTTTCCTCCCCTCCCCTTCCGTCGCCGCCCGCCCCCACCCCCGCCCCCGCCCAGGGCCCTGGCCGCGCTTCGTTCGCACCTAATGACTGGAGCCATCGGAATCTGACTGCTTCGCGCCGAATGAGTGCAAGGAGCGTATTCGTTCTCTCGGTAGATTTCTCCCCTGCTCTTGCGATCTATTAGGAAATTAAAACTCTAGTTCTGAAGCGGGAACGGCGTTGGGAGTCGGACTCGTACTGAAAATGTTAAGTTGTGTCTTAACTGACTTTGTCTTTTCATCCATAATACTTGAACAAAAAGCGAATTGCTGTCCTGAATAGCCGAGGTCGCTAAGACTGAAGGGCTGTAGCTGCCTTGGTTCGAAGTGTGGCGGGTTCGAATCCCGCCTAGGTCATGGATGCTGTGTGTGTTCGTGTTGCCCTTACGTGTTCTTCCTGCAGTTCCCCCTACAGTTAAAACAATCACTGTGGTAGCTATATGAGCAAGTTGTTCAGAAGAAACCTTAATTTTCTTAAAAAAGGGAAATTTATGACAGTCCGCGATGGTTCAGTGGTAACATCGTTCCTACTCTGCGTCGTTGACTCGAAGGTCCTAGATTCAAGCCCCGACAGTGGTGATCCACTTTAGATTCATAGCTGAAACGAATTTAATAATAATTTAATTCTAGCGACCGGCTGCTCTGTTCGCCAGTTTCACGTAGTTTCTCCGATCTGATCCGTTTCTCCGATTGCGTAGCTTTGGAATAGGGAATAAATGGTAAAATGGTCTGATTAAAACAAGTTGGTGATTGACAGTTCTACTTCTGAAGCTGTTGCTTTATAAAATATGAGTGTATGATTTAATTACTTTAATAAGTTTTTATTTCAAATGGTTATCTTCGTGTCCCGGGAACATGCGCTCAGTGGTATGCCAACTGTCCACGTCGCTCCCTTCCATTCACAACTGTCAATCACAAACTTATTTTAATCGGACCATAGTAAATAAAATGATTGGCAAATTTTAAACGATAAACGAACTCTTTGGAAATGTCTACTTTGAGAAATTGTTAAGAACAGTTTGAATTAACTTAATCTGAGTTCCGAAGAAGAGGACCCGAGAAACTTATCAACAAACACTTTTAAGTTCAACAAAAATAAAAATAATATATCATTAAAAGTCTTCGTACATTTCCACAACTCCCAACACCTCATTAAGCAATAACCAAAAAAAATCTTCCAATGCTAATAGTGTCACATACAGTGTGCGGATCAGAGCGAGAAACTATTGTAAAATATAGTAAAATGTTTTCATGTAATAGAATAATAAAGAAAACCAATTATCGCATTTTTAAACCGCTCGCTGACTACTCTGCAGTCGCACGGGCTTCCGTGGCGTCCCAATAACGCGCGAATTTGCGCCGGTGATGCTCGCAGGCGCGCAGGCAACGGCGCGCGGAAAATACGGCCGTTTGTCCCTCGCAGGCGCCATTCTTTGCCCTCTTCCACTGGCGCCCCGCCGCCGCCGCCGACAGCCATCGCTCGACGCCTCCCCGCGCACTCGGGGCGCATTATTGGCTCTGCGGAATGCCCCCACACGGCAATCACCCGCCACCCCCGCCCTCGTCCCGACCCCCCGCCCCCGTACCCGCCACCCCCCCTGCCGCTTTCCCCGCCTCAGCTCTCGCAGCAGCCTTCGCCGCCCCTCAACTGCCGTCCTGTGTCACTGCACCCGCCGCCCCGACACCTGCCGCCCAATACTTAATGTCCGTCGACACCCGCCAACCTACGGAATCTCCAGTCATCTTTCAACCACCACACCGTCGACAACACTTCGGACTACGCTACGGATCACACTTCGGAGCCCGCTTCGGAGCCCGCTTCGGAGCCCGCTTCGGAGCCCGCTTCGGAGCCCGCTTCGGAGCCCGCTTCGGAGCCCGCTTCGGAGCCCGCTTCGGAGCCCGCTTCGGAGCCCGCTTCGGAGCCCGCTTCGGAGCCCGCTTCGGTTTCGATCACACCGCCGGCCACAGCTCTGGTTACTTCCTGATCGCGAACACGTCAATATGTTCAGGGAAAGAACTGGCATTCATCATTTCACCCGTATTTCTAATTCTGGAAATGGAATAGTGTTTCCTTCTGATCTGCATTTCATTTCCTCGAAGCTGTATAAAGAACACTATGTACCGCGTTTCGTTTAAAAAAAATAATAAACTTTGCTAGAATAGGAATTCACATTATTACGTGTCCATATGACTGACTGATTTCTTCAAAGTGAAATGTCGGTTACCACATAACTTGTTTTTCTTTAAATAACTTGATATATTTGCCCTGCAACGTTTTCTTTCCATTTCCGATTGTCGAGCCGCATGTCTCCCTTGACAGCGAGCTGTCGTGCGGAGCGGCGTCGCGTGGCCTGTTAGACCGCCTCCGGCGCCCGCCGGGGCTCGATAGCGCGTCCGTGGCTGACATCTGAATCTCGCGCACCGGATCGAGCCCTCGCAGCCGACTGGACTTCGCGCCTCCCCACGTCCTCTCTCGCCCTCCTCCCAGGCAGGAGGCGGTCACTGCGGGCGATTTATGGCCCACGATATATTTTTTGATCTTCCGGGGCTTCCTTCGTTTTGTTGTTCCTCGCACCTTGTTCCCAAGCTGTAACGTATTTCAAAGGATCGTTTTCATTTTGGCAGGTTCCGAATTAATAGTGTTTCCGTCGCGAAGGTTTTGTCACGTAATCTATATAAAGAAGAAGGGCCGAGGTCGGCGACTGCGGGGCGGGCACGGAGTTAGAAAATGAAGTTGGGTGCGCAGAGAAGGGAAGGGGGAAGGAGGGGGCAGCAGATATGAAGACATTGACAGCTTTAGTGTAGAGGTGAGGGAAATCGGTCCTAGGATGGCCGGTGGCGGGGAAGGCTGGTGGCGGGGAAGGCTAGTGGCGGGGAAGGCTAGTGGCGGGGAAGGCTAGTGGCGGGGAAGGCTAGTGGCGGGGAAGGCTAGTGGCGGGGAAGGCTAGTGGCGGGGAAGGCTAGTGGCGGGGAAGGCTAGTGGCGGGGAAGGCTAGTGGCGGGGAAGGCTAGTGGCGGGGAAGGCTAGTGGCGAGGAAGGCTAGTGGCGGGGAAGGCTAGTGGCGGGGAAGGCTAGTGGCGGGGAAGGCTAGTGGCGGGGAAGGCTAGTGGCGGGGAAGGCTAGTGGCGGGGAAGGCTGGTGGCGGGGAAGGCTGTGGCGGGGAAGGCTGGTGGCGGGAAGGCTGGTGGCGGGGAAGGCTAGGTGGCGGGGAAGGCTAGTGGCGGGGAAGGCTAGTGGCGGGGAAGGCTAGTGGCGGGGAAGGCTAGTGGCGGGGAAGGCTAGTGGCGGGGAAGGCTAGTGGCGGGGAAGGCTAGTGGCGGGGAAGGCTAGTGGCGGGGAAGGCTAGTGGCGGGGAAGGCTAGTGGCGGGGAAGGCTAGTGGCGGGGAAGGCTAGTGGCGGGGAAGGCTGGTGGCGGGGAAGGCTGGTGGCGGGGAAGGCTGGTGGCGGGGAAGGCTGGTGGCGGGGAAGGCTGGTGGCGGGGAAGGCTGGTGGCGGGGAAGGCTGGTGGCGGGGAAGGCTGGTGGCGGGGAAGGCTGGTGGCGGGGAAGGCTGGTGGCGGGGAAGGCTGGTGGGCGGGGAAGGCCGGTTGGCGGGGAAGGAGCTGTAACAGGAGAGTCCGGTGGCGGGGAATGCCGGTGGCGGGGAATGCCGGTGGCGGGGAATGCCGGTGGCGGGGAATGCCGGTGGCGGGGAATGCCGGTGACGGGGAATGCCGGTGGCGGGAATGCCGGTGGCGGGGGAAGGAGCTGTGACAGGAGAGTCCGGTGGCGGGGAAGGCCGGTGGCGGGGAAGGCCGGTGGCGGGGAAGGCCGGTGGCGAGGAAGGCCGGTGGCGGGGAAGGCCGGTGGCGGGACGGCCGGTGGCGGGGACGGCCGGTGGCGGGGAAGGCCGGTGGCGGGGAACGAAGGCCGGTGGTGGGTGGCGGGGAAGGCGCGGTGACCTAGAAGGTGGGTGGCAGGTGAAGGCCGGTGGCAGGGGAGGCGGGTGGCGGGGATGTGATTGGCAATGGAAGTCGTGAAGCACCGATTGCGGGGAAAGCAGTGGCGTGGCTTGGACGGTGGTGTGAGTCGGCGCCCGTACGTGATAGGTCGGGCCGGACATGGGGCTTGGAAGACGTTGGAGAGCGGCCTTGTAATGCGAATCTCTAGTCTAGGAGGGCCGTGCGAGAAATGGCTTCGGGATCACGTTGACGTGTCATTTTCTGCTGCCTTTCTTCTCCAATAGAAAGAAGTTCGTGTACAACAGGAAGGTATGAGAAGTGGTGCTACAGAATGGCCCAGACTTTCCCGTCTTAGATTCCTTTTTCCTAATATAAATTCAGCATGAAGGATTTATATTGCTTAAAAAATGTAAATCGTGTACTTTTTTCATAATTTCTTCGTACATTCTACAATTTATACATTATTATTACGTTACAGCCAACTAGATTTTCTTATTGAAAAGTCGAATGTCTCATTTGGTAATAACGTGACGTCATTTTAGACCCTTGAAATATTGAGGCGATAAAATACATTACCTACTTCCTAAAATAAAATATAATAGTATTTCGTTTTATTCTTTTATTGGAAAATCATGTAACCATAATTTTCGTAAAACAACTTTTATTGCTTCCGCAGAATCATTTGTTATTAATATATAAATTAAAATAAAAAATATTTGATTTCTTTTTGTTTTAATAACGCTCATTAACTAATTAGTATATTAGCTGTCATGTTAATATATTAATCCTGTAATGATAATGTCACTTTACAGACTTTTGAAAATTACCTATTGTGTAATTTCAGTTTTCAGTTTCGGATATTCAATATAATTTTCATTAAATGTTTAATAGAGATTTATTTGAGAGCAATTAATAGAGACGCAATTAATATTAATAATAATAACAATTATAATCATTAATATTAGGGGCAATTCATAGAGAACAATAATATACACTAGAAGAATCTCTCCATTAAAATTATGCAAACATTAATTTTGTATTATTAACCACGGCTATACATCTTCATTATTGTTAAAGTATGTTTTCCATTAAACGACATTTTCATTATAATTAGTTGAGAAATAAATATTACACCCTTTACCACTTTAAAAATTTCTATTGATGTGATAGAGAAAGGAAGATAGAAATATCTCAAATAGAAGTAAAAAACTAACTGAGAATAGGATTCCCTTCTTGACTTTGTGTCTTGACCACATACGTAACAAAATATTCGAGAATTGAAAATTAAAAAGCAATTCATTCACTTTTGTCCCGAGTGTATTGTTTCTTGTAACCCTAGGTAATCGTAGTCGACATTTTTAAAATGCAGAATATAATACTCGGCAACCCACGCAAAGCGTCGATATTCAAGCCTTGCTCCGAGTTTTAATTTTCATGGCGAAATTTTGTCCCTGTAACAGCGAGAACGCCGCCCGCCGCATTTCGAATATCGCATTTCATTTCCCGCCGAATATTGCTTCGTTTGTTTTGGGAAGAAGAGAGGCCAGAAGGAAGCCCGGCGAGGCCGAATTTTCAATTTTCCCTCCCGCGGGCCGTCCCGCGGCCGTGTATCGATGTTGTGCATCGTGTTTCAGCGTGGAGTGGCGCGAGGAGGGGACAGAGGCCATGGTGTGGGACGGTGTGGAGGACGGGGGGGACGGGGTGGGGACGAGGTCCGGGCGACATCGTTCGTTGGCCCCAATGCCAGCCTCGACCGCTGTACGAGGGAATACTGTACGTACGTAATAGGGAGCAGTATTTCAGCCCCGGTGCTTGTAACCTGCAGGCTGTTCGTGGCCGCCTACTGCTACATGGGCGGAGAGCGTGCAGTCAGGAACTTTTCCAGATGCAGACGGCTGAAAATACATTTTTACTTCGTGGGAATTGTACTTTCAAAAGAAGGGGGATTAATAGGAGGTTGTATAATGTGTATAGTTTGTTCTTGCAGATTTGTGAGCTGCAGTTGGTTACGCTGGGAGGAGAAGAAGGAACATTGTATTTTGAATATTAATGAATACCGATATAAGATACGCATGGAAAGGACACATGAGTAATAATTTTCGTAGATGCATTTTGTATTCTTAACTCACTCCTTTTCGAAAAGTATATATTATGAGCATGCCAAAATAAGTTTTACGTCGGAAATGTAGAGCTCTGCACTAATTGTCTCCTAGAATACAAATTATTGGGAGAATTGAGTTTTTACCTCACCTCTGAACACTGTTTTTCAAACATGCATTAATGATCATTTTAGCAAATGTAATTAATGCGTGAGTAATTTCAGTTTTACCATTTCTTCTTCTCGGTGGAAAACTAAAACCTGTGAGTAAAGGATGGTAATATATTGGCAGGGAAATTAGAAACAAATCTTCAGTTTTGTTATCTCTTATGGGACAACGAGAGGAACTGTAAGTGTAACATTAGAAAATGAATGTTGAATGATCGAATGTTCGAAACACATTTCCGCGACGTTTTGCCACATTTTGAATATTAAATTGGTGTTTGCGTAAGTGAATCAAAACATCCAGAGGGACTAACTCCCAGAGGGACTTATACTCGCTTCCCGATGCCGGACCGAGACTCCCTTCCTTGATGACCAGCGATATAGTCCCTAGATACAGAGAGTAGCGCATTCCATTGTTCCACCGATCCCGCCATTTTATGTCCAGTTGTCAAGAAATTTGGAACTGTGTAGTATTCTGTATGTTGAGAACCATGAATCTACCTCAAATCAATATTAATATTCTTGAAAATATTCATAATGTCACAAATTGTTATAATTTCTCTTCAGTTTCTGAAGAGTGGCTGACGGTGGCTGACGGTGTTGTCGGGTGAGTGAATATTAAATGGCGGCGTTTGCGCTACTCACTGTATCTAGGGACTCTAACCAGCGGTATTTGCTCGCTCCCTCTGCGAGCGTTTACCTCAAGGTAACCACGATTTTCATTCGCCTTCCAAACATTGCCAGCCGATCCCCACTCCCCACGCCGTTGATATCTCTGCTAGCATTCCAGCTAGGGTATGGCCACGTAGGATTCTGACATGTCGGCGCTTGTTTCCGCCATTGATCTCCAGCCCTGTTCGTCCTGCTAAGACGGACATATAAAACGTCGACTGTGATGAGACATAAAAAATTCGACTGTGACGAGAATATTTCCTAGTAATCCACTTGCATGCGTGTGCAAGTTAAAGTACAGATTTCGGACCAATGCATTTACGGAAATTATTTCCATTTATATTATATTTCCATTTATATTCCATTTATTATATTTGTTTTTTTATGAAAGGCAATAAATCAAATTGTGTTTCAAAGAGTATGGGTGCTACAGAATGTGCTTGTGGAATATTGAATTCAAACTAGAGAATATTACACAGAAGTATAGAGAGTAATGATAATTTGAAGAGAACGATTTGTAAAGTACCTGTGTGTCTTACAAAACCCTATGATAAGGATTTGATAGCTCCCTAAAAAAGGGCTTTTCAATTACATTCACATGACGTTACAAGGCAATGTTCGTCCATTACATAAATAATTGCGCCAGATATTTTTCTTAACCCTGCTGCCCAGATCGAATTTACTACACGGCTATACTGCTCGGGTCTATAAGACCCGGAAAGTTGGTTTGCGCACTAGCGATTATCAATAAAAGACTTGTGTAATAGGTGGAATGTGGAATATCATTATGCAATAACAGAGAATGTTAATATTTTTATTTTATTCAATTATTAGTTTTGTAATAATTTGTTATACGCACAAAATATAAATTGTTGTTAGTAATTATTTCGTGTGATACTTCCAAAATGCTGTATATTCACTAATCGGAGATCGAATCCAGACTGGTCTTCCGACATGTAGAGAAGTGTAGTGCATGTTCTTTAAACATAGAAAGGGACAGTTCTTCCCTCATTGAATGGCGAGATCCGGCGCCGATCTACATGTTTTCTTGTTGGGTTTTCTTCATCAAGGTATCTCTTACTAGCGGGGCACCGTCCCCGTCAGGTGAAAATCCAAGTTCCCGATTGGTCTTCCGACATGCGAAGAAGTGTAGTGCATGCATGTGTAAGTGTAAGTAAGGGACGAGGGTAGAACAAGAAAAGGATGGAATGTTTCCCCGCGGCCTATGACACGTTTGTAGGGTACTGTTCCGGCATCCGTCTGTTATTGATTGGAGAAACCATCAACTACCGATCAGAGCAATCTGCCGCTAGAATTTTCCAGACAGCTGCTGAATTCCATCTAGCTGTGTAGCTAGTGTCGGAAATCCTACAACCGTCATTACTCGAATCCTAGGACCTCCCGGTCAGAGGCCATATAGCGCCATTAGTTGATGCCCTGTGCCATTTTAGCGATCGTCTTTCCGAGAGATGAAGGGCAGGTGGTCTGCAGAATATGTTGATGAAATTCGCGTGAGGCTTTCTTTCCTCTTAAATTAAAACTCTTCTCTTTCTCAGACACACACACACACACAAACACACCATACACACACACACGTGCACTACATTACCACTCATGCCGGGAGACCAATAGGAAGATGAGAGCTTGTCCCGGCTGTGGTGATACACTGATGGGTGGAAATACCAGAATGGGGAAATCCCTCAAGCCGACGTGTAGGTCGCCGACAGATCTCGCCATCCAGCTGGGAAAGAACACCATCTCCCGTGGTGCACTACACTGACGAGGATGACATAGTTGATAGTTGAAGCTGAGGATGACATAGTTGATAGTCGGATCTTCGGAGAAGAACCCATTATACGATACGAATACCTCCTGTTCTAAACGCCAATTCGAAACTAGGTACCATTTGCAAGCTTCCCTTCAAGCATTTTCCAACGCCTAGGAGCTACGTAGCAGTGAATGGAGGAATGTGGCCCCTGTGCCGCACCGCTACGCATTATACCCACTCGCTAAATGAATTTTGTTTGAAAATTCCGCAGTCGTCGGCGCAGATTAATCTTCCTCCCTGGAGCAAACAGAGCCGAGCGCTGCCCTGTGACAGGCCTCGCGCGCTTGGGGAGCGTGTGCATGTTGCGTGAGCGTTGCGTTTGCTCTCACGGGACATTCGTATATTTCACTGGGCACTGAACAGTACCACTGGTACACATCTCGAGCAAAAAAAAGAGTATTTTAAATTCAGCTGGAGCTTATCATGATTGATATTATTATAAGCACTAGCTCAATTTAATCGATATGATCAATTATACTGATTAAATTGACGATATTGATTAAATTGACGATATTGATTAAATTGACAATATGGATTAAATTGACGATATTGATTAAATTGACGATATCGATTAAATTGACGATATCGATTAAATTGACGATATCGATTAAATTGACGATATCGATTAAATTGACGATATTGATTAAATTGACGATATTGATTAAATTGACGATATTGATTAAATTGACGATATTGATTAAATTGACGATATCGATTAAATTGACGATATTGATTAAATTGACGATATTGATTAAATTGACGATATTGATTAAATTGACGATATTGATTAAATTGACGATATTGATTAAATTGACGATATTGATTAAATTGACGATATTGATTAAATTGACGATATTGATTAAATTGACGATATTGATTAAATTGACGATATAATCAATTATACTGACGATATAATCAATTATACTGACGATATAATCAATTATACTGACGATATAATCAATTAAACTGACGATATAATCAATTATACTGACGATATAATTAATTATACTGACGATACAATTGGTTATATCGTCAACGGCTAGGTCAAGGTCATTAGTTCCGTAAGCGTAGTGCATGCGTATTCATCGGGAGGTGGGGGTTGTTGGAAACCAATCACGCGTTAAAGGAAAATAATTTTAATGAGGTGCAGTGTAGGTTTCAATTATTGTATTAAATATTGTATTCTGGTATTTGTGTCGCTTCCTTTCCCTCGTAGCAACCAAAACGTGCCAATCATAGTTTTGTAACGTAAAAAAGTTGTTGATTTGTCACATTTTATTTCTGATCACGTAAGAGAGTACACATATTATTTTATCACGCCTAAAAATGCTAATATATTCTAATATATATTAATTGACATCATCTAATGAAAATAAACATTATTTTGAAACGAATCAAATGTTATTAAGAAATAAGCTATTAGAAGAGAAGAAGACTTCAGCTGTTAACTTTGGTCCACTACTTAATAAAAAACAATTGGTTGTTGGTTTGTAAAAAGTGGCTGGGTATTCTTCAGAGGTGATCTTTCCCCCGCTCGATGGTGAGATCCAGCGCCGGCTTGTGGGGTTTCGCCAAACAGGTATCTCCCAACATCGGGCCACCGTCCTGGCTGGGGCTAGCTGAATGCTTCCGGCCCCCAACATTTCTGGTAGTAACTGTACATAAGTGAGGGAAGAGGATAGGGTAAGGAAGTGGAAGGAGAGGTCGCGCACGATCCGTGTCCCGTTTGATTAGGAACTGCTCCGGCATTCGTCTGTTTTTGATAGGAGAAACCATGGAAAAATACCTATCAGAAATGCTGGTCTTTAGAAGTTCCCGCTAGTTAGCGGCTGAATTCGACGTAGCTATATAGTTAGTGTCGAAAATCCTGCCACCGTCAGGACTAGATCCTTAGTCCTTGGGAACCCCAGTTATTGCTTTGTCTCTTCCATATCCTACGTGCTAGTCCGTTATCTAGCTTAAGTCTTGTGAAGCAACAACCTGATGCTGGAGAAGACCTGGTGTTCCCCGGTGAGAAACCTAGAAGTAATGCTAAGTCCAGAAATGACGGAGGGAAGAACATTTTTGTATGCATTCTCCATTTCTATCCAAACTCCTCGATTAAGTACATTGTTGCCAATGAATGATTAATCAACATTACTTGAAAACTAATCCGCCATGCTCGTGTGTTCATGTAGTTATTTATATAAAGGCCGAATAGATGTCCATACTCGCCCTTTTATTTCTTAGATTATGTTGTTTTCGAGAAGGCGATACAGTCCAGGTTGCATCGTCTATTGGCATTCAATATAATTCTATTTTTAGCTTTAAATCACCCTCCTCAGTGAGTGTTGGAAATAGGTTTTTGATGCAGAAACATCCACACTTTCCATTGTTGTTTTGAAGCGATACACGGGCGAGAAAGTATGTGCTGTTTTGGCACCATTAATTTTGAAAAACGAAGCTAATTTAGAACTGTGCAAATTGTTTTCAGATTTAGCTATAGTATAAACACATTGAATTAGAACTTCTGTACGTCAGATATTACTTATTTCGTTACCCTCAACCTTTCTATATCTTGTACTTCATAAGAATGACTAAGAAAGTGCGGATTTCCAATTTGTTCAAAGAATAATTAAACATATAACATTAAACATATTTTTCGGTAAATTAATTTCCTCTGAAATCCCCCAGGGCGAGTTCAGATGACTAGTTTTTTTAAAAACACAAAGAGATCATTAAAAATTAAAAAATACTAATTGCTTTATAATAGTGTACTACAGTTATTAGCGTAATTACTGCGGATAACGATGTACAGCAAATAAGACTCGGGTCAAACGGAGGATATATGTGAGATATGTAGTGATCGAGGTTTATCACAGGACCCTATTGTTTGTGTTATATATTAGACGTTGTTCAGTACTTTGCATAATATACTATCTTGTAAGCAAATTTTGTAATGCAAGAAATACAGTAATACAGGCCCATTCAACAATCATCACAGACCTAGTCCACTTCACTATAGCTTGATAACCCTACGTTTATTTTGTTCATTTTGTTATTTAGCGCAAATAATTTCAAGAAAAATGAAGCTATTTTTGAGAAATTTTGGTAATAACGTAGAAGGGTGTCATGTGATGTACCCTCACTCAAAACAATTAAAACCTTTGTTTTAAATTTGCAGGTCCTCAAATCGGTGCATGTCGATAGAGAAATATTCATTTTGAGGGAAATATTCATTTATAGGTTTAAGCACTAGTGTGGTTCACTGATTGTCAGACAGACCGATGGACTATTTATGAAAAAACAATTTTTGTAATCAGAGACCATCAAAACGAGTATTTCCGTAGAAAACTCGTCATAGATTTTTCCAACTTTACGTAAATACGTGTATGAGAAAGTAATATTCAGGATATTCATTACGAATTATTGAGAGTCCCTTCAAAAAGTAATGCGCAACCCCATTGTTTACTGCTAAAGTTCGTGGTGCTGTGATAGATGAACGTATTTTACACCAAAGATAACTCAATATGACTCTCGGTTTATTGATTGATTTACTAATTGATGATTCCCTCAGTTAACTCACTCTGCAAATTGTTTTCAGATTTAGCTTTAGTATAAACACATTGAATTATAACTTCTGTATTGAGATTTTTCCTTCAAATAAAATTTGTTCATAGTGAGTTCTTTCTTTAAGGTTATGTACATTTTAAAAAATGTGTTAGTAGTTTTCGCGCAATATTGCGTGCAATATGTGCAATTTAAAAAAATACAAAAACAAGATTTTGTTCAAAAATGGCTTCAAATTTTTTCTTTAAACTTTTGATATGGATAGTTCTAAGTGTACTTTATAAGATGACTGAAACGCCACATTGCTCTATTCTTTTGTTTTTTCAAAAATAGCAAAAATGTAAATGTTAATATTTACATTAGCGGCTATTTGTTCACATTATTATATTAATGAACACATATACTTTAAATAATGTCAAGTAAAGTTTCTCAAAAACTCAACCGTTTTCTGTGAAAACTAGCTCAAAATTCCGCATTTTTAGAAACGGTCAAACGCCATTTTCCCATAAATAGATCCAAATTTCAAAAATTACACGAATGTATTTTTTTAAGATCTCTCACATCTTTAATTTGCACATTACCACCAATTTGTAACCATTATTATATTTGTGAGTGTATGCTTCAAATGACTTCAATTGAAGTTTTTTGAAAACTCAAAAATGTTTTGTGAAAATGAGCTTCAAATTTCGCATTTTTTGTAACGCTTCAACGCCTTTTCTTGAAAACAGCTCCACATTTTTTATAGAAAATTGGCATATAGGATGAGGTCTTACTGTTATTTATTATTATAAAATTAAGATTCGAGTTCTACCATTAGCAAACCGAAAAATTAAGGAAATGTCAAAAAATGTCCTTTGGGCGGCGATAGATGGCAGCTGGCACGAGTATGTGACAATTCCGAATAGCTAGCCCAGACCCAAGGAAATATAAATACGAGGAAGTCTGTGCCATTCTGTAGCACCACTAGTTATCTCTACTCCTGTGCAGTCCTATCGGCGGCGCAGCTAATTACTTGGTAACCTAAACATTTTTTTAAAATTTTACTAAAAATTGAAATACAATGAAATGAGATTCATTACACATGACGATAAAAAATTTCATAGTATATTCGTGAGTTTTTTGCTCTCATAGGAAAGGTGTCTCTTTGTCTTGTACAATAAATTACTATTTTCAAATGCATAATCGCCTGTTTAACGCTTGAGATGGGAAGTGTTTCCCCCTTGCGACGAACGTTTTCTAGTCGATTTGCTGCCTCCCTTTGTTCTCCATCGAGGCCCGGGCCCCTCCCGGGGGCCGGCGCCTCGTCCCGCGTCTGCGATCCCTCGCTCTCCCTCGAGTTGGTTGGAGTTGTACTCGCGATCGAAGGTGAGAAGCTCTCCAAGCGGCGGCGGGGGAAAGGGTAGACCTCGGGAGTGGATGCCGGGGCCGGGCAGGCGGTGTCAGCGAGGAGTAATACCAGAGAAGGGCGGGATCAGCGAGTGGCGGGATCAGCGAGTGGCGGGATCAGCGAGTGGCGGGATCAGCGAGTGGCGGGAACGGTAACGGTGAAGGGATGGAAAATGGCGGGGGCTGGTAAAGGCGGTTGCAAACGCTGAAGGACTGGAATGATGGGGATGGGAACTGTATGGGGGGGATGGCAGGGTGGGAAGGCGGGGGGAGGTTGCAGGATCGGCGGAGGCGGGAACGGTGGAGGAATGGAATCGATGAGCGACTGGATCGGAGGTAAAATTAACAGGGAACTGGAAGGGCGGGAAACCGGAAGAGGACAACGGGAAGGGCGGGGAGCTGGTGGGCGGGGGAACTGGAAGGGCGGTGAGCTGGAAGGGCGGAAAGATGGAATGGCGGGGAGATGGAATGGCGGGGAGATGGAAGGGCGGGGAGCTGGAAGGGCGGGGAGCTGGAAGGGCGTGGAGATGGAAGGGCGGGCAGCTGGAAGGGCGAGGAGCTGGAAAGGCGGGGAGCTGGAAGGGCGTGGAGATGGAAGGGCGGGGAGATGGAAGGGCGTGGAGATGGAAGGGCGTGGAGATGGAAGGGCGTGGAGATGGAAGGGCGTGGAGATGGAAGGGCGTGGAGATGGAAGGGCGGGGAGATGGAAGGGCGTGGGAGATGGAATGGCGGGGAGATGGAAGGGCGGGGAGATGGAAGGGCGGGGAGATGGAAGGGCGTGGAGATGGAAGGGCGTGGAGATGGAAGGGCGTGGAGATGGAAGGGCGTGGAAGATGGAAGGGCGGGGAGATGGAAGGGCGTGGAGATGGCAAGGGCGGGGAGATGGAAGGGCGTGGAGATGGAATGGCGGGGATATGGAATGGCGGGGAGATGGAAGGGCGGGGGCTGGAAGGGGCGGGGAGCTGGAAGGGCGGGGAGATGGAATGGCGGGGAGATGGAAGGGCGGGGAGATGGAAGGGCGGGGAGATGGAAGGGCGGGGAGATGGAATGGCGGGGAGATGAAGGGCGGGGAGATGGAAGGGCGGGGATATGGAAGGGCGGGAGATGGAAGGGCGGGGAGATGGAAGGGCGGAGGTGGGAACGGAGGGAATTGTGGTACCGGGTGCAGCGGGAAAGGCCGATGACGGAATCGTCGAGGAGGAGGGCAGGAACGGAGGGGGGATCGGCGGGAGCGGAGGACGCCGAGGAGCGGTTTCGGCAGGGGGCGAGAACGGCGGGTTCCGAGGGACATTGAGGAAAGGCGGTAAAGGCAGGGGGCGCCGTGCGGGCGTGGGGAGATAAAGCAGCTTTTCGCAACAATATCTGCCCCGGAGGCTGCGGCGTCGCTGTTAAAACGCGGCCTCTTTGATGCGGGTGCAGCACCGGCTTTTGTCTCTCGCTCCTCTGCCACGCGCCCTCCTTATTCGCATTGTATGCGGGCGGCTGCGGCGGGAGAGTAGCGGCCGGCCCCCCGGCGCGTCCCTTCTGCTTGGAGCGGCGGCGAGCGCAACTGGCGCACACTGGCCCGAAATAGACACGCTCACACACACACAGCTCGCACCAAATGAATTTAAAAATAGTGAATCATACATTTAAAATCTCTTCTGACAGCAGAGTTTCGACAAGAGAGAACCCTTTATTTCTTATTCTCAGAGTAACATTAATGTACTGATCGACAGCGGAGAAGGAATTCATCCAGTAACGATGCTGTACGGTTCGATTAAAAGTAGTTGGTGATTGTCACTACTGTGTGGAGAGGAGCGATGTTGTCGAGATGCAAACTACTACTAAGCAGGTGTTGCTAGGACGTGAAAATCAACACTTAAAACAAATAAATGCAGATAAATGTAACTAAGTCAAATATTTAAATTGTACCAATGAGAGTAGATAGATAATAATTCGTTTCGGAATAAACTGTGACCGCATTAACTTAAAACGTTTGGACTATTTTACATTCAAAATATTGTCTTCACAATTGTTTAACAATTACTCTCGAAATATTTCCGAACACTTCCACGGCTCTCTCAGATCTGTGAAATACTTTATCCTATTCCGTTGAGTTTCGTGGCAGTTCTAGATGTATTCTGGGGGCGACATATCGCTGACCGATGTTACAAGGTTGTATGTCAGGAAAATTGCAAAAATGAGTTATTAATGTTACTGAGTTCTTTGAAGTACGATCTAATTAATATTATGAACAAAAAATGGCAGAGGTCACTGGTTTGGCCAATACAGCTGTTTTTCAAACGATCTATGTACAATTTCGTCATCTCTTTGAGTACAAAGTTGTATGTCAACATAGAACCCACAAGATTTTGTTCGAAAAAACACGTTTTGGGAGTCCCTGCTTTCGAAAAATGATTTTTCCTTTCAAAACGTCTCTCGCCAGCCTGTGAACAACTCGAGTCTAAATCATTCACAGAATTTCTCCACAATTTATATTTTCCCATTTTTGTCGTTGATGTCGCTGCCCTAAAATTTTAAACGAATACTATAATTTTTTGGCATTCTTTACCTTAAGTCCTAATGACATTTTTGAATTTTCCCTCTGGATATTTGAACGGATCCTTTTAGAATTTTGAACTTTCCCATTTTTATTTCATGACTGTCGATAAATTCAAAACAATTTATAACTATACTTTTTACGAACATGCCCTTCACTTTCACTACTGGAGCTAGAGTTCTTTTATAACGCAATCTGTTCTTCAATATCAGATCTCTTCATAATTTTATGAATACTTTTCAAACATATTAGTAGTT
>JAHLJT010004567.1:35803761-35841276 GCA_031308135.1 Acheta domesticus | reverse complement strand
TTTGCGTTTTCGTTACATCATTCAAGATGACTTTATTCAGTAGCAAGATTTCCTTACAGCCATAAGAGCCTTTACGACATCCTTTTTGTTCAGCTGGCATTAGATGATTCTTCTCTAGATGTCTGTACATTTTGTCAGCTATGGCTGCAGTTATAACTTTGTACAGTACTGGCAGACAAGTAATTGGCCTGTAGTTCTTCGCCAAAGAGCTGTCTCCCGCTTTGGGTAGCAAATACGTGATGCCGCGTGTGAGCCATTCCGGGAGTTCCTTTGGGTTTTCTAAAATTTTATTAACAGCCTTTGCTAGATGAGAATGTATTGCTGTTAATTTCTTAATCCAATAAATCTGGATCTTATCAATCCCGGGGGATTTCCAGTTTCCCATGTTCTTAATTGCTTGGAAGAGGTCCTCTTCCGAGAATTGGTGAACATCTTCCACTGTTTCTACAAGTTCATCGGCAGCATCAACTTCAGATTGAAGCCAAGATGCGTCTTTGTTGTAGGATCTGCTCTCCTCCCAGATTCCTGCCCAAAATGCTTCGACGTCATCTTTTGAAGGAGTAACAGCATTTGCCATTCGGTTTTTGAGTCAGATTGCGATAGAATCTCTTCGCGTCTGTTTCAAACAACCGGTTCTGTACACAGGAAATCTATTCTACGTTTGTACCTTCTTATTCGTTGAGCCCATGCTTGAATTTTCTCTTTTAGCTTCTCAACTACCATTAGCCTGCTGGTGTCATTTTCAATTTGGTATTTTGTTCAACATTGAATATTTTTCGTTGAACTTTGGAGGTGTGCGTTGATTTAGAAGATGCCTCAGCTAAGAGTGATATTTCACGCCGGGTGTCGGCTATCCGTTTCATAATTCTGTTCATCCATGGGGGTACAGAGCTGTTTACTCTGTTTTGCTGTCGGCCGTCGGTGTTCTTGGCTGGCCCCAAAATTATCTGAGATACTAGATATCCAGTTGCGTATATGATGTGATTGATTTCAGTAATATCTAGATCTCTGCCTGGGGTCTCCACCACCTCATTTAAGACAGAATTGACTGTTTCTATCACTCTTTTAGCTTTGGCATTTTCGTATATTCTCCTCAACGGTTCGCGAGATTCAAACGGAAGTTGACTAACTCTTTCTATCTCGCGCCGAAGGAGATTTCGCATCATGTCCTTATCGTGTAAATCATTGCCAGATGAGTTTTCACCACTGACGTGTGTTTCACTGGAAAGCGATGAACCTTCCACGGGATCATCATTTTCAAGTCTACGTGTTCGTCATGTGGATTGTTCGAGCGAAGTACATACTCCGCATTTCTCTCAATGTCAGCAAGTTGTTCTGCTGTGAATTTTCCACTGCTGAGTATGTATCGTCGTTGACTGGCAAGCTTCTTTGAGTCTAGGGTAGGTCTCATATCTGGGTTCCGCTCTCTCCATACCTTGAAAACTTCTATTTCTGAGCCCCCATTTTTCGCTTTTGCATAGTAAAAGCACCACATCACCTCCTTTAATTCATCCCGGGTCCATCTCTGACGATGGCTTCGAGCTACTGCCGGCTCTGGGTCCCTGGGACTAACACCCGTGGGATGGCCAGACGTCGACAAGGTGACATTAGCTCGGTTTCTGAGCAGGTATGGGACATTGGTAGAACAAGGCACGTTAAGATTCATTACATTGCTTGTTCTATCCATTTTGCTCATTGGTTTGAATTGAGGATTCGCAGGACGCAAGTTCGAGTTCACAGATCACACTTAACCCTCGGGTTGTTTCCTGCCATCCGTTACTGCGACCCACAGTGGCCTCGGGGCATCCCCCCGCAGGGCCCAGCAAGGGGTCCCTCCGATCGCCAGTCGGCATTACTAAACCCTACGGGATTTTCACTGACTGCTGAAGGCAGCCTCCTTCGCTGGCTAATGCAAGGTTCGGGCCTCCACTCTAATCAGTGGCCTGGTGTGCCAACCCAGTTTCTCTCCTGTACCCTCTATGAGCCGACAACAGGAAGTCCAAAGGTTCATGACCCTTCCCTCTCTACTTACTTCCCAGTCTCCTCAAAATGGAGTACTTCTTCGTCTGACCCCTCACCTTCAACCTATTCAGCAAGGGAGGCCCTACCGGTAGCTAGGCTACCACTGACATAGCTTTAAGGCTCATGGGGTACTCAAGCTCCACCACCAACTCCAAGGTCGTGTACTCCCTAGGTGGAGTTATTATTATTATTATTATTATTATTATTATTATTATTGACGTTTCTTATTAGCATTGATCTTAGAATTGTTTCTTCTTCTGATTTTCTTTTCTTATTCTTTTTTGTATTATTATCTTATTTGTGTGCCTTTGGTCTGCTTGGTATTTTTCCAGGGCTACTTTATCGATGGGATGTTGGCGATAAAGAGTCAGAAAATTGACACGTAACTTTAGCTACCAGAGGTTTGTGAAATGATAGATGCTGAATTCAGTAACATACTATAGTACATGGTTGTTTGCCTTTAATTTATACGTCACAATACTGCCTTTGAACTGTCACTACCTAACGATAGATTCGAACTCAAAACATTAGTATAGCAGAAGTCTCATCTATTAATTATTTCATTTAGCTGAATGACTCGTCATTGCTTAAAAAATTTGAATTCAAAATAATTGAAATTCATTTCAAAATTATATACCTGATGCTTTAGATATCGTGGGATTTACCATAAAGTGTGCTTTCCCTACCCGTGAACATTTTTTTTCATTCGGAACTGGGGCTGCTAATTTTGAATTGATACTAAAATAATATTTTTTCCCGATTTTTCATCGGGACATACTGAGAAATAAATTAACGTAAATGCATATAATTGATTGTCGAATTAACCGATCGATGTTGTGCAGCGACGAGATGCTAAAAGATTTATTTAAATTTTATTTTTTGGATTATCCCTTAATATAAATATTTCTCAGGTTTAAATGTTCACTTTCTGTGTTTGTATTTTCTTCAATTTTCAGACATACCAGTCGCGAAGCTCACACAACTACTTTTTAATTTGACGATACCAATGCCTATTTAAATTTTTTCTATAGCGGAAAATTGTCAAGTAGAATCTTTAACATTGTTTTGACAGGATAAGTGCTTGGGAGTTGCGCTTATTAATATATTTTTCTAATAAATTTAAAATCAAATTAATAATACATTTTTATTCTTTATTTCACATTACAGGTTATTTGGAATATTTCCTATTTCTATAATAATTAATTTTTCTTCCTCATTATCCGAATGTTAGAGAATTGAAATTTATTGGTCGAACAGTCTCAACTTTATGAATTGAATTCAAAATCTACAATGGAGAAGTTTGTTTTTCATTCGATTTTATCTCTTCATTCTTGTTTATCAGATGCATCTGGGTGACCGATATCTGTGTTTTGCAAACATTTCTCTTGAATCACAACATTGATCGACCATGTAAATAAATAGAACGTCGATAAAAGCATCCATTAAACATGACGAATCTTCTTTAAAAATAAGTGTTTATATTGTGAATTCCCGTTTCTTTCTGTTGATTTAGAAATACAAATAAATTGTGTTTTAATGAATTGATTTCAGTTGAAAACTGTAAGTTACGCGATAAGGAATGATTTTTTAGAATATAATTTATGAAATCTGAACAAATCCAAAACATAAATTTTCATTTATTTCAGAAAAACTAAAAACAGAAATCTATCATTGTTTAA
The DNA here is from genome assembly GCA_031308135.1 of Acheta domesticus. Taxonomy (NCBI): domain Eukaryota; kingdom Metazoa; phylum Arthropoda; class Insecta; order Orthoptera; family Gryllidae; genus Acheta; species Acheta domesticus. Next base: position 35,837,575 of record JAHLJT010004567.1, on the reverse strand, counting down.
AAATGACAATTAATAACCCTTAAAATAAAATTAATATTTCCCCCTTTCATATTTTTGTGCTATCCTCTTACAAACCTCTGATAAATACTGGGATCTTGTTTTAACGTTTTTAATTGTTGCACGAATTTGTACTATGATTTTTCAGAAACACTAATTTTTTCCGAAATCAACGAAATCTATTTATTTAATTAAGTATCTTATTATTCATAAAAACAACAAAGTGGATACTACATCTTCACTTCTATAGTAGCTTCATTGAAGCGAACGTAACACAAAATCAGTTAAAATAAGTGTGTGTGATCTCGTACTGATAGCAGTGTTTGGGCAATGGGTAAATCTACCCGCGCTCTAAACGGCAACGGCTAAGTGTCCGATAAAATTATAGTGAACGTGCATTAGCCATTCACGTAGCCCATGGTAGATCTAGTCCCAAAAATATGGCATTTAGTATTCGCGAATGGCTCATTGAATGGGGGCCGTATTGGAGCGAGGTTCACAGGAGCACGGGCGCTCGGGGGAATCCCCTTGTTTGTTCTTGAAAGGTCGGCGCGCGCGCTGCGGGGGTCGCGGGTGGGCAGATCCGGGCCGAGTGCAGCGCGAGCAGGGCGCTATCTGCCATCTGCCTTATCGGCCTTCCGCGCGGCGCGGCGCGGCGCGGCGCGTCCTCCCGCCCGCTCGCCCGCGTCGCTTATCTCTCGATCGACTGCGCGACTGAACATTCGATGTTTGGGATGCAATCGCTTGCATGGCGCGCGATTTTTGAACGACGTGATGCCGAGGATTAAAGAGTGGAAGAGATAAATGGCTGGGAGGGGTTGATAAGAGGAGGCATCGGAGAGGAGAATAGTGTGTGTGTGTGTGTGTGTGCCTGAAAAGATTCATGGCCGGCGTGTGGAAGTGATGCGTTGCTACAGAAAAATGCAAAATGAAATACAAAAGAAGTGTCGAAACGTGGGTACAGAAGTGAATTCCTAAAATAATACTATTGAAACATCGAAATAGATAATAATTAATCAAATATAGGGTAACATTTTCGGAATCCTATTACTTCGATTGCAGAGGTTCGCGGGTTTTTAATGTAAAATCAAAACCAAGAAGGAGAACTATGTTTTGTGAGAAAGGCGACTTTTGACGTAATGTCTCTAGGCCACTATAGTAGGACACCGAAGAGAGTTGTTTCGTTACTGGACATGACAAGTGAAAATGAACATTTCTAGAGGGTAAATGTTATTGGCGGTAGTCAAACCGGTTTTCGGAATAGAATTAAATGGAATCCGATGACGAGAAAGGAAAAGGTATCGGCGTCATATTATAATACAGGATAGTTGAATAATTGTTACAAACGTCTAGAGCAGGTAGATAGTGTCTAAAATTACACTCTTGTCAATGAACATGTGGTGGGATTACAAATAACGAAGAATACACAACAGCTAAGGTCATTGGTCCCGTACGTGTAGTGCATTTTTGCACTACAGGAGGTGGCGGTGATCTTCCCCCGGTGGATGGCGACACCGTCGGCTAGCGACGTTTTTCCACTACCAAATGTCTCCCACCAGCGGGGCACCGCCGCAGCCGGGACAAGCTCTAAGCTTTCGACCAGCATGTGTGGTAGTGTAGTGCATGTTAGTGTAAGCGTGTGTATGTAAGGGGTGAAGATATGGTGCAAGGAAGAGGAAAGGAAGATCGCACGCGGTCCGTAGCCCGTTTAGTAGTGTACTGCTCCGGCATTCACCTGGTATTGATTGGAGGAAAACACAGAAAACTACCGATCGGAGCAGCCGGCCGCTAGAATATCCACCAGACAGCGACTGAATTCGACCTAGGTGTAAAGCTAGTGACGAAAATCCTGCCGCAGTCGGGACTCGAACCTAGGACTTCCCGGTCAGAGGCACTGCAGTGACATCAGTTGATGCCTTGATGCCATGAGACACAGTCATGAGTCTCCAGTCCAGGTCTAGATCAAGTCCAGTCGAGGTCCAGTCGAGGTCCAGTCGAGGTCCAGTCGAGGTCCAGTCGAGGTCCAGTCGAGGTCCAGTCGAGGTCCAGTCGAGGTCCAGTCGAGGTCCAGTCGAGGTCCAGTCGAGGTCCAGTCGAGGTCCAGTCGAGGTCCAGTCGAGGTCCAGTCGAGGTCCAGTCCAGGTCCAGTCCAGGTCCAGTCCGGGTCCAGTCCAGGTCCAGTCCGGGTCCAGTCTGGGTCCAGTCTGGGTTCAGTCTGGGTTCAGTCCGGGTTCTGTCCGGGTCCTGTCCGGGTCCTGTTCGGGTCCTGTCCGGGTCCTGTCCGGGTCCTGTCCGGGTCGAGTCCGGTCCGAGTCCAGTCCAGGTCCAGCCCAGGAGGCGAGCGACTGCCGCGCATAGGCCGGCGACCGGCAGTGGCGCAGTCCCGCGGGACGGGGCGCGTCGCCGCTGGCGGTGGCGGTGGCGACGTCGCGGAGACGTCGTCGGTCGCTCTTGCTGCGCTGGCGATCGATCAAGAGGCGGAGCAGCTTTCGAGTGACGTCCTCTCTGCTTGCCACGCGCCCTGGGGGTCGTATTAATACCTCAGTCCTGGGGTATTAATATACAGTCGACTCCGGATATAGTGAACCATGGGTTATAGTCAACTTATCACTGGTCCCGTTTCACTTACATTTCAAATGAGCATAAGAAGATTCAAAAATGTTAGTCCCCAGAAGTTCATTATAACCGGAGTAGGCTGTAACTATGATGGAGGAGGGTGGGGTGAGGGGACCAATGTCGATCTCTTTTTCCAGGCCTGCCGATAAACACTTATTAATCGTGGAACGATTGCGCATGCGCACTTTGCTAAAATTGCAGAAGTGTTCGTCATAAAGAAGAGTCTAATTTACGCCTGACGCTGCAGCCCACTTCACTATCGTAACTAACTCGGAAACGATGCGTCCTAGGGCATGGTTTTTGTTTACCTAAAGGTTTATTAGTTTGGCATTTCAAGTTTCAATCAACATATAGAAAGATTCCTTCACCTCTTAACACGGGTTGCAAGAAAGTTCGATTCTAGTGTGAAGCTATTCTAGCTTTTATAACAACAGTTAAAAAGTGCTATAGTTTTGAGATTGCAATATTTTGGCAAACAAATGACGGACCATTCTATTACTTTCTTTGGGAACTTTTCCGTTTTTCTGGATAATCTAGCTTTTCAGAACTTTCTATTTTATCTGCCAGAGAAGGCACTATACTGTTAATCGTCACAAGAGTTATAGGAGTATCTCGTAGGTATGTTTGAATTTACAGTTATATTTTCAGATCAACGAGTGAAAGAACATGCAACGAACATGTGGAGCATGTAGGGGAATACGTTATGCAAACTTTTTCCGCAACATATGGAGAGCGTGCGGGAGAATATGCATAATAGCATATTCTCTAATATGTAGAACGTATGCATCAGTATTCACAAGTGAAAGACAAACGCTCTGACCGTTTTCTCACAATTTTAGTAGTTTTGTAAATTGCAGAGGAATTTTAACTATGGGAAGATGGTGGTCTTGGTTTATGATTTTACCCCTAGTATTTATCCAACCGACTACTGGTTACCATTCACGTCTCGATGGAACGCGTATTCGACCATACACTAGACACCAATACACTTGCGGGCTCCTCAGATCTTGAATCAGCAGATCGCGAGGTTCTCCGCGACAACAAATACATGAAAGACAAAGAGGCAAACAACCATGTCGAAGGCGAAACTCGAACCCGAGACCCTTCGGACTGAAGGGTTGAGGCAGTACACGCTCTTACCCACCTCGGCCATTGTGGTCGGCCTGTGATTTTTTCTATCTTCATGTGTTGCTAGAAAGGTCTCTATGCTGGTGGCCTTGTTGAGCATATGAACATGCAAGCACTAAACCTGGACAACAGTTGTGCTATGGCGCGAACGCTTCACAGCAGCTTGAAATGACAAATAACGTCGTTTCCGGAATTCGTCCATTTATACAAAATTGGTATTAATGTATGTGTCACGTGAAGTGGTGTTATTATTGATGTGGGCAGTTAATGTAGTGAATATGTCTATTTGAGCCCGCACAGTGAGTATTGCTCGAATTTATACTCCTATCGTGTTCATTGTAAACTACTGCTACATTTCCCTAACCCTGCATTATTAACATCATTCACCACATTACCTTCATCACTTCATTCAACTGACCATCGCCACGTACCGTCGGGCGTGAAATTTTGCCATGCTTATTTAAGACACATACGTACACATGTAACTTACGTCAAGTAAATTAAAATGTAATTTCTGATTAATACATTTCCTAAATATCAAACTCAACTTAATTACATTTGGCTTTCATGACCATAGAGCGTCGGAAAGCAAGGCGTCAGTCAACAGTAGGTAACGTAGTAACGCTTTAGAGTGAGATATCAGAACGAAACATTCACGCCTGAACTCTTAATAGTCTTGGACGAGCGACCGGGAGTAGCTAGGAAGAGACCCTAAGAAAATGAAAATGAATATGAAACTAAACACTAAGGAAAATGACATTAGAGTCGCAGCGGAGGCGGAAAGTGAGTATGCGAGGGGAGACGAGGCGACAGGAGGCGTGGTGACAGGAGGCGTGGCGACAGGAGGCGTGGCGACAGGAGGCGTGGCGACAGGAGGCGTGGCGACAGGAGGCGTGGCGACAGGAGGCGTGGCGACAGGAGGCGTGGCGACAGGAGGCGTGGCGACAGGAGGCGTGGCGACAGGAGGCGTGGCGACAGGAGGCGTGGCGACAGGAGGCGTGGCGACAGGAGGCGTGGCGACAGGAGGCGTGGCGACAGGAGGCGTGGCGACAGGAGGCGTGGCGACAGGAGGCGTGGCGACAGGAGGCGTGGCGACAGGAGGCGTGGCGACAGGAGGCGTGGCGACAGGAGGCGGGGCGACAGGAGGCGGGGCGACAGGAGGCGGGGCGACAGGAGGCGGGGCGACAGGAGGCGGGGCGACAGGAGGCGGGGCGACAGGAGGCGGGGCGACAGGAGTAGGATTTGCGGTTGTGGGGTGAGGACGGCTTCCGGGCGTGTGGCGGCGCGGAGGGGTGGGATGGGCGAGGCAGGGCCTAGAGGCGTGTCCCCTGGGGCTCCCCGGGGGCCCTCGGGCGTCGCATTGTGCTCGGCCGCCGCGGGGGGCGCCTCGCGCGACAAAGCGCAGGTAGGGAGCGGCACCGCCTCCGGTGCAGACGGCCCAGGCCCCGGCTCCTCCAAGGCCTCCTCGCCAGCAAAGCCCCCTCCTCTCCCCAGACGCCGTGTCGCCAATGTTTGCGCTGCTTATCTCCACCTAGCTACAGTGCTCCGAAAGACGCCGAGGCAGGCAAAACCTTGCCATTCGTAAGTGGGCAGTGAATCTCTGGAGCCTGGGACATAATTCGGCCGGAAACTCTCAGGAAATAGCAACCAAGCGATTTGCTATACGTCTGGAAGAAATTAATAATGAAGAGTCTCAATCCCAAAGGGTACAAACAATCAGAATGCTCTCGGATGCCCGCACGACAGCGCGTCGATAGCTATGATGCCGATGTTTCAGCCATTTTGTATTGGTCTCCCTCATGGCTCAAGAGCGGAATACCTGCACAAAAGATGGTCGAAATGTGGGTTTCGTGTATTGACGCTGACGTCACCCAGACAGCAGAATACATTCGCATTACTGGCCGCAGAGGTAATGGAAAATTTACTTACCATAACAAGTGATTTCACAACCTCAGTACATGCTACCCCAGCCATATTTTATAATATTTTATTACTAACGTGCTTGAAAATGTAGTGCGGTGTGGAATGTCAATTGTCGAAGTGTGTCATTTCAAAAAAAGGATAATTTATGTAATTATGCTTTCAGACAATGGGATAAATAACTATGAATAATATTTATTGGTGACAATTGTCAGTTATCATAAAATGTGTCAATCCTGTTACTTGGTTACCAATGACATCTCTCAATATTAGTTTTGAATGCGCGTTTCAATTCATAATTTTCTACAATATATTTTGGAAAATGATTTTGAAATGATGTTTAATTGCATGTGGTTTCTCAGGAGAAAATATTTTTTTTTGCTATATAACAATATAACTGAAGAGGACAACGCTTTGTTGGTGACCGGAATCCATTAATGTTTTAACAATCCGTTAAGTACGAAAGAAACACTTGATGTGTAGCTAAAGATGGCAAATGAGTAAACTGTTTCAATGAAATGGCAATTCTTGTTCATATTGTGATCCTTTAGGAGATAATTAAGAAAAGTATTGAACGACACACACGACCGATAACACAAATAACACACTTCGTTTGCTTTTAAATCTCAACTATCGCCTTGGCTTACAAACTTCAACCACATCTGTTATTTGTCGCCCTATTGACCGTTCAAAACTATAATGGCTGATTTTTGGTAATCATTTGTGAGCCCTCTCGCAGCAGCCATTCTGTGGGCGTGCTGAGCTCATTCTCGGCGGCGGGTGGCGTCAGCCGAAGTGGCGGGCGCGGCCCATTAGCGGATTGGCGACGCCTGGCGCGCCTCCCCCCACCCCTGCACGCGCCACGCCCCCTGAGTTGCCCTGCACCCACCCCGGCCCCGCCTCCCTCTTGCCCTCAGCCCTCCACCGCAAGAGCTCCTCCCTCTCGCTTTCCTCCACTTTCGCCTTTGCTCCTCTCCGGCTTTGAACGAGTTCTGCTTCCCTTCCCGCATTCTCCTTCATTCTTTAGCCGGAGATTCCTTTCCTTTCTATCCCGCCGCCTGCTCTCTCTTTGCCTCCTCGCTCTCAGTTCTTTACTTCAATTGCACTCTTATGTTTCCGCATCGTCTCCCTTCCGCATCACTGTTTGCTACTCTGCGGCTTTTGGCGAGTTGTGCTTCCCTTCACGCTTTCTCACGCGCTCCTTCATTCTTTGGCCGGCGATTTATTTCCTTTCTTCCCCTCCGCCTCCTCTCCCTTTGCCTCCTTCTTTCTCTCAGCTCTTCATTCAATTGCCCTCCTAAGTTTTCCGCTTTGTCTCCCTCCGCATCACTCTTTGCTCCTCCCCAGCTTTTGACTATAGTGCGATTTTTGTAACTTTGCCCCTCAAGGCCTGTCTTCACGATGGATTATGTCACGGTATTTCTAGTCTTTCTCAGTCGTGCCGCTAGATATTGCGTGATCGCGATCATATCAAGCAGTGCTTGCGTTCATGCGACGTCTAGGGGTGGACTGAGAAAGACGCGAAATGCCATATGATATTCCATCGTGGCCATAGGGGTTGAGGGGCAGAGTTGTACAAATCGCACTATAGTTCTGCTTCCCTTCCCGCCTTCTCCTTCATTCTTTAGCCGGAGATTCCTGATCTTTCTACCCCTCTGCCTCCTCTCCCTTTGCCTCCTTCTCGCTCTCAGTTCTTCACTTCAATTGCTCTCTTATGTTTCCGCTTCGTCTGACTCCGCATCACAGTTTGCTCCTCTGCGGCTTTTGGCGAGTTGTGATTCCCTTCACGCCTCACGCGCTTCTTCATTCTTTGGCCGGCGATTTCTCTCCGTTCTCTCCATCCGACTCCTCTCCCTTCGCCTCGTTCTCCACCCTCCGCTTCAGTTACTTCTGTCTCAGCAGTCACCTTGTTTACCTCTCCATCACCCTTTAATCCTCTCCGACTTCTCACGCGCATCTCTATTCTTTATCTGGCGATTCTCTCCCTCTCTTTATCTCCTTGCTTTGCCAGTAATTCCAATATTACCCTCACTCACGCCTTCTTCCCCACCTTCGCTCACCATTCTCTTTGCTCACACCTTCATTTTGCTCACACCTTCATTTTATCATTTGTCATTTTTAATCCTACCCTCATTTCTCCTTTCGTTTTACTCCTCATTGCAGTGCCCCTCGCCTTCACCTCATCCTATTGTCATATTTCGACTTCACCTTTACGTCTTCACCTCGTGCTATTGTTCTCTTCCTTCGTCATTATGCTTTCATTTTCAACTCTTCTAATTGTAAGCTTTCGTTACCATCTTTTCTCTCGTCAACACCTCATTCTAGTGTTTTTTTGTTCTCATCCTTGCTCTCGCATTCTCGTCATCCTCGTGCGTGTTAGCCTTCGTCCTCCATCTTGCTCTCACTTGTCCCCTATACTGTGATTTTTCTAACTTTGCCCCTCAAGGTCCGTCTTCACAATGGAACACACTGTCACAGCATTTCGCGACGTTCTCAGTCATGCCGCCAGATATCGCATGATCGCGACCTATCAAGCAGTGCTTGCGATCATGTGACTTCTAGCGGCACAACGAAGAAAGACGCGAAATGCCGTGTAATATTCCGTCGTGGTGGTAGGGACTTGAGGGCCAGAGTTAGAAAAATCGCACTATAGCAGTGGTGTCAAGGCCTACTACTGATGGCAATCATGCGTTGTGGCATCTTGCCATGCCACGAGCTTCTCTGCGCCACTAGCGCCGGGAAAGGGAGTATTAGTAACCCCGCCGTTTTACAATATGGATGGCGTTGTCACTGGTGGTGGGGAAATGAACTGCGTGGAGGGGTGATTTCGTCGTGGCAGTCGTGCCACGGACTCCCACTCGTGGCATCAACCTTGACAACACTGCACTATAGTCTTAGTGTTCGCCTTGGCCCTCACCCTTTGCTTCGTCTTGTGATAGATTTTCTCCGTCCCCGTGGGCGTGTCCTCTTCGACTTCAATTCCACGTCACAATCGCGTCCGCCTCCCGAGCCGCTTCTCTTCGTTCTTGGAGCGCCCTCCCCCTCCTCCCCTCCACCCGCCTCCCCCTCCCCTCCCCTGGTTGGTCTTTGGCCTCTCGCCGCCCGAGCATCCGCCGCGCGCCGCCCCGCCCCGGCGCGTCGCTCGCGTCGGCCTGGTTGTCGCGCTACCCCGCCTCGGCTGATTGCGGGTAATGCGATTGCTGCTAACGGTGTTAGCGCGCGCCACCCGCCCACGCCCTCACCCCCTACCCCGCCCTCCCCTCCCCGTCCCGCCCCCGCGCTGCTTACGCTCCGTCGCGTCGCGTCGCCTTTCGCCGGCGCCGCACGCTCCGCCCCCACCACCCCTGCCGCCGCCGCCCTCGCCACCGCCGCCGCCGTCGCTTGCGTTTGCGCGCCCGGTCGGCGCAGGCGGCGGCGCCTCTGAGGCCTTTGCTGCCTTATTTATTCGTTCGCGCCTCGTGATTTGCATGTGTCTGTTCATCATTACGCTCAGTGCGACCCTCCCGTGGGGAAGAGGGCGGGAGGTTGGCCTTTCACCTTTATGGACGAGGTTCGAATTCCGCTTGAATCCTCGCTGAATGTGGGGTAAAAGAAATGTCTATTTTTTTAAACGATTACAATTACCTCTGCAGCGTTGACGAAGGCCTCGAGTTTGAGTCCCGACGGGGGCGGGTGTTCATCGCTAGCGCTAGAACGAATTCACGCAAAGCCTGGTAGAAAATTCTAGCGAATGGTTGCTCTGTGCAGTAATTTTCCGAGGGTTCTCCGACAAATTGTGCGCAATGTCAGAACAGTACCCTTTCAAACGGGTCTCGGGCCGCACGAGATATTTTATTTCTTATCCTTGTCATCTCCTTTCCTCTTACACACTCCCGGACTTCCTAACCACGAACTTGCAGCTTCTTCCCGTTGGTGTTGTGTCCCATTGGAGGAGATACCTGGAAATACTTGCAATCCAACAAGTTGTTCAGTGCCGTATTTCACATTTCAGTGGGGAAGCATCACAACCTCATTCCGGGGTATGATATGCTTCATAATTATGTGACTAATGATCCAATGTCTGAACAATACTTGCTGGTCACTCACTCAAAACACCCACAAATCTTCCACATTCGACATTCTTCAACAGGGAGATGGGTCAGGGCATAATTTGATGTCATTGCAGTGCCTCTGACCGGGTGGTCCTAGGTCCGAGCCCCGACGGTGGAAGAATTTTCTGTCCTAGCTTGAGAACTAGGTCGTATTCAGTCGCTATCACGAGGAGGATTCTAGCTGCCGGCTGCTCTGATCGGTAGTTTTCCGTGTTTTTTTTTCGATCAACACCAGACGAATGCCGGATCAGTACCCTAACAAACGGCACAAACTGCGCGCAATCTTCCTTTTTTCTCCCGAGTTCTATCCTTACCCCTTACCACACACATACACATGCACTATATTACTACACATACCGGGAAACCGGTCGGGAACTTACCTTATCCTGGCTGGGGCGATGCTCCGCTGGTGGGAGATATCTGGTTGAGGGAAAACCCGCTAGCGGACGGTTGGTGGGCTACCACCACCACCGCCGCCGCCACCACTACCACTACCACTACTACCACCACCACCACAACCGCCGCCGCCACCACTACCAATACCACCACCACTTCCCAACGAAATTACATGCATTACATTTACGGGACAAATGATCTTAGCTGTTGACGCGCTGGGAATCACTAACAATCAATCGCCATTCCTCTTACTTCTGTCGCGTTGCTTCTCAATCCTTTCTTTCCCTTCGCTCGGAGCGTCGGCCGCCAGCATCCGCTCCGCCTCCCCCGCCTCGCGGGGCGCCTTGTTTGCTGGCGACCGCCGCGCCGCGCCGTCTTCGGTGTCTCCTTGCGATGGGTACACAGGCCGCTGTTGACCCAGCGGCGCGGACGAGGCTGCATGATCGCCCGGGCGATCGCCCGATGATGCTGTTGGCTTTGGCGGTCGGACGGTGCGACGGTGGCGATAGCGAAGGCGGTGGGGATGGCGGCGGGGATGACGGTGGCGAGATGGTGGTAATGGAGGCGGTATGGCAGTGGCGGTGGAGGGATAGTGAAGGTGATGGCGGAGAATATGATGGCGGAGAGGTATGATGGCGGAGGGTATGTCGGCGGAGGGTATGACGGCGGAGGGTATGACGGCGGAGGGTATGACGGCGGAGGGTATGACGGCGGAGGGTATGACGGCGGAGGGTATGACGGCGGAGGGTATGACGGCGGAGGGTATGACGGCGGAGGGTATGACGGCGGAGGGTATGACGGCGGAGGGTATGACGGCGGAGGGTATGACGGCGGAGGGTATGACGGCGGAGGGTATGACGGCGGAGGGTATGACGGCGGAGGGTATGACGGCGGAGGGTATGATGGCGGAGGGTATGATGGCGGAGGGTATGATGGCGCAGGCGTTGGGGGGAAGGGCTCCATTGCGAGCGCAGTAGGCGATTTGCATGATGAACTGCGGGAGCCCTGTCCCCTCTCGGCCGGCCAGCCGGCGCGACGACGGGAAGCAAGTTTACAAAGGTGTGCGCATACAGCCGCCCATGGAGTCGGCGAAATTGCCTGCGACGTCACAGGCAGGCGCCGATGGATGCAGAGCTTTCAGGTCACAAGCTGCTGGAGAACAACATATCTTCACTTAAGGCAGATTTACTAAGCGCTCTTATCTCATCAGTATTTCGGTGATTTATTCGGTTTATATAAGATATAATATTTTATTTCATAGATGTGACTTTCTATATATGATCTCAGTTATGAACTCCGATTTTTTTAATTAAAACAATTTTGGATAAGTATATTTTAAACTGAACTTCTACAAAAACGGTCTGTATATTTGAAGAACTATATTTGTCGGTGGCTCTAATGTTTAAATTTTACCACATATAAATAATTTCACTTTATGTTTGCACTTAATAAGATTTTAATTATTATACTTCCAAGTTAAGAGATCTGACGTTCACTGAACTGCAATTTTACTAGTTACCAAAATGACAACTCTTAATCCGAAACGAAAGTTATCCATTCATTTTCGCATTCCGCAAATTCTTTGCAAATTTATTGTTTTAATGTAATATTGGACAGGTAATATAGGTACAGTTCTAAGAAGCTCATTTTTACTTTTAGAAGAGCGATATTGTCAACTTGAGAAATAATTATTTGGTTTTCCACCTTTTGAAACGTGTTGCTAAGAACTTGAGTGAAGGCAAAGTAATTTCTACTCCAACCCATTAGATGAGCAATTTGGTTAATAGAACCTCCTCGGACAATATTAAGTTGGCTGTCCGGGTGACGCCGCGTCCATGGCAAAGGTGCCGACGTTTCGGTCGCCATTCTGCGACCTTCCTCAGGGCGTAATGCATTATGGCGACCGAAACGTCGGCACCTTTGCCATGGACGCGGCGTCACCCGGACAGCCAACTTAATATTGACTCCGGCCGCGGAAGCCTACGCTCTCACTCCTCGGACAAGCTTGAGTTCTTTCATTACAAAAAAATCGCGTTCTTTGCCCTCGCTGTTTTTTGACGCCACTATCTCTCTCCACTTAAATTTTATTTTTGCATCTTTCTACGTTGCTCATTAAATTACCCCTCGCCCTTGTCTGCGAATGCTCTCTGGCGATGTGGTCGCTGCTCCCGCTGCACTCTTGCCGACACCTCTCCCTTCTCCTTCTCCTCCCCCTCCTCTGCCACACCTTTCCATTCCACTCCTTCCTCACTCCTCATCCATCCATCCCTCTCTCTACCACGCCTCTCGTCCATCTCTTAAGGTCATCGTCAGGTTGGTTGGATAGCTGTAAGACAATGTTGTGAAGGTCGATGCCACGAGCGGTAGTCCGTGGCACGAGTTCCACGACGAAATCGCCCCTCCATGCAGTTCATCGCCCCGCCACCAGAGACAACGCCGTCCCTATTGTAAAATGGCGGGGGTAGTAATAGTATCCTTTCCGACTGTAGTTGCGCAGAGAAGCTCGTGGCAGGCTACGGTACCACGATGTGTACCACTGCCACCAGTAGTAGACCTTTGGAACTACTGCTGTATGATAAGACATTGTATTGCGTGGAAATTTGTGGGGAATCTAGTGAAGTAACGAAAGTGTTGTGAATAGAATCTAAACCACAATTGCATAAAATGATTTCTGGTTTTGAACACAAACATATTTTAATGCGGATAACGGGACTTTTCTTTCGAGCGTTATCATTAAAATCAATCATTCTTAAAGTTCGAACGTGTGCCATTTGGAAACACTCTGAAAAGAGAGACTAACAGTTCCGCTCGTCGTCTCTTTCGAACGTAAAATTCGCTTGGTTTCCTTCCACTTCGACGAGTTTATTGCAACCCATAGACATGGGCGTTATTTACATGTTCATGTCGCGCTACAGACTGATGTTAATGCAATCTTTGACTTCAAATATGAAAGACGCTGAGAGCACGTATGCTTTGGCGGTATCTGTGTGAGTCATCCGATCATCTGCATACATTAATGACTGCAATATTTAAGTGCAATTCCTACGTCATTTACATAGATTAAGAAGGCCAGTGGCCGTAACTCAGTACCTTGAGCAACGCCGCGGTCAAGTTCCAAGTCACTGACCTGCGAATACCGGACACCACTCTTTGGGTTTTGGAAGTTAAGTACTCGTAATTAAAAAACCGTGTACGCGTGGGGCTGTGTACATCCCATGATTTTTAGTTTTGCAAGCAAGATGTCATAATTCAACCCTTTGCTGAAATGCAGAAGAATCAGGACAGTTATATTACTGTAATCTATTGCTGTTCAGTTTGCTTCCGGACTATTTTTTCGAGTACTTTAGAAATAGTCGGGAGGATGCTAATTGGGAGGTCTTCGATAAGGTTTCTGGTTGATTCTGTCTTGGGAAGAGGATGCACGAGTGCAGTCTTACAGAATAAAGGACATTGTTCGCTTATTAGTGAGGAATTTGCTACTTCGGAAGTGATTGGGTAAGTCACCTCCAGGATGTTCTTTTCGCTGTTTGGCATTTATACCAACGGAACCTGAAGCATTTGAACTTTGAACGATTTTGATTATATCCTCATGTTCCACGGATGAAAAGAAAACTTCGTCGATGAATTTTATTTCTGAGTTTTGGAGAAACGCGAGGGATTACCTTTTGAAGTCACTGTCAAATGAAGGAACGGTATTTATGGAACTATGATTTATTGATTCTAGGGATCTATTTGTTTTAATTTGTGGAGTAGATTTGCCTATTTCTAGATTTTTCAGACTTTCTCAAATCGTTCTCGAGTAGCAGTTTCTGTCGAAGGTGGTGTGGTAATATTTTATTTTGGCGTTGCGGTATTTCTGCGAAACTAAAATTTCTGAGCATTGTATATTGTTTTTTTAAAAATAGTTTGCATTTAGATTTCCGGAAATAGCATGCAGCCGGAAATAGCAGTTTTTTCGGAATAATCATGGTGCAGGAAGACGAGATACGCGCGATATTTTTAAAGGTGCGTGCCGGTCATAGAGCTATGTTATTAAGTTGAGCCGGCCATAGAGCTGTGTTTTTAGTGAAATGCGCCACTTTAGAGTCCATCTTTTCTTCTTCGCACACAAGGTGTCGTGGAAGTGTCATTCCATCTGTGGAAAATGTTTGTTTATCGATTTTTGAAAAATAGCAGTATTTGATTAAGTGAGGTTACTATTTAGGGCACTTAAAGTTGTTACCAAGATAAATTAGATCATAAATCCCAGGAACTGGAAATTGACCGTGATTTCGAACTTTGTTTGCATTAGACATTATAATACGATCGATCCAAATTTCCGCACTCTTCGAGTGGTGTGTTGGTGCTAGAGATAATATTTCGAGGCACATACTGTGGAAAAAGCGCGTTAACTTCTCCGCAGAGGGAGAAAATTATGTTTAAGAAAGTTTATAATTAAAGTCACCCATTACAATAACATGCTCATAAGAATTGATCGCAGATTCAAAGATTTCCTCTAACATATCCATACTACCTATCTTAGGTGGTAAATATATGACAGCCAAGAGATTTTTTCCCTAAAAGTCCAACTTCGATAAAAAGATATTAACTACGTTGGCAATCCATGTTTGTTGAACACAGTACACAGTACGGTTGAACACAGATCGTCGCGAATGTACTGTATATACCGACACCTCCACCATGTGTGGCGACGCTGGTCTTCCGATCAGCTTTTATCAAGCGGTTCTTTGAAATTATTACTAGCACATAATTAAGAGAATGCCCCAGAGAAGGTTTCGCTTATGAGAAGCGCATGAAAAAGGTGTATCGATATTATTTCCGTTACTTCATCGAAATGGGAGGGCAGAGGCTGGGAATTTAAGTGTGCAACGAACAGACAGAGGGAGTGAGGATTAGGCGTATTTCTGATGTCAGGCTCTCGGATGGTCGAGGAAAGGTTTCGGTCGCCCACAGGTAAAAGTTTTGCAGGATGTGAGGGGAGGAAAGTAGGTAGCATTTACGGAATGTTTGCAGAAGAAGTTCGGAGAAGAAGAAAGGAAGAAGAATTCTCGAAAAATAACCGAAAGGGGTTGCGGCAGAAAGGTGGAGAGTTGGGAGGTGGAAGGGTCGGGGCGCTCCTATGCTACGCATGAATTTCCTCCAGCTGGACTTGGTTTGCACCCGGGCACTACCGTTACCGTGTTTAAAAACGATGGTGGTGTGTTCTGTCTACACGTTCCGGAGACCAAAGCCGGTCGATAGCAGATTGTAAGAGAACCAGGACGCGATTTCTTGAGGTCCTTACGAATAGTTATTCCAGTAAACTTCAGCAGCCGTTTCGAGCGAAAAAAATAATTGCGTTTCCTGTGATAAATTTAACAATGATGGGCCGGTTTTTGCTAGTTATTTGCCGATTACTTTTAGATTTATTTATTTTACTTTTAGTTTTCAAATCTCACGGTTACATTCTGACAATTTCTTCTCTAAACCTGCTTCAAGATTAGCATTGAAATTCATCAAGTCTTCGAGTTGCTTTGCCACAAGTTCAGCATGCACAGATGTCAAAGAGCGTGAGAAGGTAGATGATGTTATTGATTTATCCATTGCCACTTGCACCGTAATTTTAGTTCCACGATTAATATTGGCACTATACGCATTCTTATTGCTCTTCGTAAGAATTATATTGCAAGAATTATATAGAGAAAATCAGATGATCAGGAAAAAGAGAGAAGCTTCGTGGGATAGTAGAAGAGGAGTAGAAAATAATAAAGTAGAGCAGTAGAGCAGATCTTGAAAGGTAAGAATACAAATTAAATTCAAGAAGAATAAGACAAATATAATTTCACTAAACGGCAGAGTAAGGCAAAATATACCGGGTGTTCAGTTATAACGCAACCCTGCTGCTGGACGCAGTGAGAGAAAAGTGAAAGAATTGCAACACTGCCTCTGAGACAGCTCCTTTGGCTGTATTTCTGCGACAGTCCCTTCACTCACCACCCCATTCCCTTCACCCGCCCATTTCCTGTGTTTTGGGTCATACCTGCTCAAAGCAAAACAGGCTGCGTCATCATTCATGGCTTTGAAGTCAACATACGCTGCGCCTCACCACACAGCAATGGAGATTTGTGGTGGAGGAGTACTTCCGAACACATCTTTCATAGAGTGCCAGGCAGTATTCAGAGAGAAATTTTCATCTGAGTCAATTTCGAACAAGAGTAAAGGGATATCGTGAGACAGGGGGTGTTTGATCAGTCACGCAGTCGCCGAAATACATTGTTCACGCTGCGAAAACTAGAAGAAGTTCGGTTTGTTCTTTCGACTTCCCCGAAAACATCGGTAAGGTAGCTTCAGCGGTAATGTAATATTTCCTACGGAAGTGCGCACTGTGTCACAGAAAAATTGAAAATGGGCATTGAAATTGCGGACATTTCAGGAGCCTAAGGTTCCTCATTAGGCTACTTGCATGAGTTACTACTATAATTAACTACAACGATTTGTTAGCGAAGGCTTGAGGAACTTGATAAAGAGTTGTTTTAGTGATGAGACTGAGAGACCACAGGAATCAGTAGATATATCACTGAATTCCAAGAAGATTGGAGTAAAGTGTGCCATTCCTCGACGCCGTGGTTTCAACAGGACGGGGCGACAACACAGATTGCGAAGTTGACAATGAAATTTCTGGAAGTATGTTTTTGAAACAGAATATTTCATGATCTTTGTGGCCCTCCTTTGGCCTGATTTATCAGCACCAGTTATTTTTATCTTTAGGGGTGCCTCAAAAGTAAAATTTATTCAAACAAGCCTGCTAATATTGAAGAGCTTCAAGAAACATCGACGAAGCGATTCGCATGATTGAAGAAGAAACTTTACATCGGGTTGCAGCACATGTTCACAAGTGAGTTAATGCTTGTTTGTTAGGGAATCGAGGGCATTTTAAACATTTTTTGTGAGGTTAAATTGTTTTCGACACAACTTTTTCTTCAAAATAAATAACTTTCTTTTCTCTCTTGCCGATTACTGAACTAGCTTTCTTATTTTTGTTTCCAGAGAATTTATAGTTAAGGTGCAGATAAACGGGATGAAGAGCAAGGCTGTGATGTAGTGAACCAGTGACTCTCACTTAAAGTTTAACCACAGATTATTATGCATCCGCTACTAAGCCCGCTCTTTCAAAATAATCTTTATTTCTGTGTGTGTCATTGTTTCAATAATAATAATAATAATAATAATAATAATAATAACGCGTAGATGGTACGATTTAATATGTACTGATCATAAATGATCTATCTGTGTTGATTCCAGGAATTAAAACTTTAACATTAAATTGCGGAAATGATGTATATCATGTTAAATAATGCGCTGAACACCAAAAGCGACGTACAAAAACTTAACCAAATTTATAAGACGTTAATACTGAACCAACTTCCGTAATTGTATACTTTTTTGCCAATCCCACTGTTCATTCCATTATTTGATATCTTTATAATTGGTATCCTTCCTTAAGTATCTCAGTGTGCTGCCCTCCACAATTGACGAACTGTAACCACTAGGTTTGACAAGCCTTCAACGTTGTTTGATATATTATCAATTTGTATACCATTGTCAACCGTTGCCATAATTGTATTGCTCTTGACAAGGCACGGACTGAATGTGCGAAACGTTGCGCTAATAATAAATGTATTTATTGCAAAAGTTTTAATTCATGGAATCAACATTGATTGATCCTTTATGATCAATACATATTAAATCGTACCATCTACGCATCTAATTATTATTTTTAGTACTATTATTATTATTATTATTATTATTATTATTATTATTATTTGTTCGGTGAATCTGAAATTAATAATTTATTAATATTTAAAACAGCAAATATAAAAAATGTGTAAATTTCTGGATAATATATTTGTTGTGAAACTAAAATAAGCAAAGTTTGTTAATAAATCTGAATATGTGTTATGGCAAGCTTATTACACCTTTAAACAGTTTACGAAGGACTGTTCTTGTCAATAAAATTTCTATGGACGCCAAACAAGCAAGCGCCTGCCTTTCTCTTTGAACTCGTGGCCACGAAGGTCCTCTGGATGGCATAAGGGAAGAGAGAATTATGCCGATCCCGACAGTTTACCTGATTGAAAAATCCGACCCTCTCAAACATAATTGCAAGTGCAAAACGTTCTCCCAACATTGAGTTGCATTTAAACTGATCACTCGCTACTTATCTTCTCGGGTTTCTACGGCGTCAGGCGGTCGTTGACTGCGAAAGCTATAACGGCGGTAACCTGCGAAAGAAACTACCTGCTCCTTAGATCGGAGCGTCAAAAAGGGACAATTTTTCACGTTTTCTCAATTTTATTATTCACATTTTTCCTCGGTATTTATCCTCAGTATTGGCCGCTGTGCATCTATCAAGGCATAAGCTGTCTTTACATAAATATTTAATCTCCAGCTTGTTTCTGACACCAGTAGTTTCTATTTCTCGAGAGTGAATATGTATTGTTATCAATTTTTGTTTGCAACGCTCATTTATATTTTTAATTCACAATTCAGCCCATTCTTATGCAAGTACGACAAGGTTTTATTTCACGTTTGTAACGAAAAAAGATTTTAACATGTTTGAAGTCTATCTTTCCAGGTTTACAATATATTGAAATTATTTTTAAATCAACCTTAAACAGAAAACCTTTTATTTATGAACAAAATTCTGCTGTATCATTATTAATCACCTTCTATCTTTCAAAGTGCACTCCTTTAAACATTACATAAAAGTCGGATGAAACCATGCCTTACTGAGGCCGCATACTGTTGATTGATTGATTGATTGATTGATTCGTGATTCTGAGCGCGTTAACGTCAGGGGACATTAGTCCCGTAAGTGTAGTGCATGATTTCATCGGGAGGTGGCGGTGAACTTTTGCCCGCTAGATGGCGAGATCCGGCGCCGACCTTCCACCGACTAGCGGGATTTTCCCTCAACCAGATATCACGCACGAGCGGGGCATCGCCCCAGCCGGGACAAGCTCTAAGCTCCCGACCGGTCCCCCATCATGTTTGGTGGTGTAGTGCATGTTAATGTAAGTGTGTGTAAGGGGTGAAGATAGGACAAGGAAGAGGAAGAAAAGATCGCGCGTGGTACGTGGCCTCGTTTGTTATGGTATTTCTTCCACATTCCCCTGGTGTTGATCGGAAAACCCACGGAAGACTACCGATCAGAGCAGCCGGCTGCTAGAATTCTCCTCCAGACAGCGACTGAATTCAACCTAGCTGAAACGTAGGTGTCGAAACTTCTGCCCCGTCGGAACTCGAACCTAGGGCCTCCCGATCAGAGGGACTGCAGTGACATCAGTTGATACACTGAACCATCTCTCCCGGTCACACTGTTGAGAAAGTGAAGAGAGGTATTCCGAATCTCAAGAAAAACGCGCGTGTAATAACGCCCAGAGCCATCATTCCGCTGCTGCCGCCCATCCCGAACACTTCTGCTCGCAGGGAGATGGAAGCGCTGAGTTGACGAGAGCGCGCAGACGGGCAGGGGAAGGGGCGCAAACAGAGTTGGCATGCGGGCGACAGACGTGCGCGGAATTTTGGGCGCGCTCCCATGGACCACGCATACGCTGTCCGCCCTAGTCTCTTTCTCTCGAGAGCGTTGAAGCAGTTGTACCGCCAACCGCGTTTATGACCGGGAGAGGTGCTCAGTGCATCAACTAATCTCAGAGCAGTGTCTCTGACCGGTAATGCTAGGTTCGAGACCCGACGGCAGCAGAATTTTTCGACACTAGCTTAACAGGCTAGGTGGAGGTCAGCGCTATCTGGAGGAGAATTCTACTGCTCCTATTAGGTAGTTTTGCGTAGTTTCGCGATCAACACCAGGCGAATACCGAAGCAGCACCCTAACACCGCGCCACTGATCACGCGCGATCTTTCCTTTCTTTTCCTTGTCCTATCCCCTTCCTTATACACACTCTAAACATGCACTACACTATCACACATGCCAAGAGACTGGTCTGGAGCCTTACAGCTTTTCCCGGCTGGGGTGGTGCCCGGTTGGGGGAAGATACCTGGTTGTGTGGGGAGTGCCACGACGAAATCGCCCCTCCACGCAGTTTATTACCCCGTCACCAGAGACACGTCATCCCCTATTGTAAACGGCGGGGATAGGTTCCTTTCCCGACGCTAGTTGCGCAGAGAAGCTCATGGCATGCTATGGTGCCATGACGACGTGCCACTGTCACTAGTAGATCAGCCTTGACAGCACTGCCATACACACACTCAGACACATACACACCGGATATACACTTACATGCACTACGCTTCCACACACGTTGGGAGTCGTATCGCGACCTTAGAGGCAGTCGCGGGTGAGGTGGTACCCTATTGAGGGAGATAAATGGTGAGGGAAACTCCCAGCAAGGCGAAATGCAGATCGACGCCACACGATCTTCCTAGGGAAGAACATCGCCCCGTCCTCTCGGATGTAAAATGCACAACACTTACGGAACTAATTACATGAGTAGTGCTTGCGGAATCAATTTCACAAAAAAGTATTTCTTAAAAACACTAGCGGTTCCGTGTCGTTTCCTATTTCATTTGAAACTGTGAAACTGCCAAAATGACTGTCAACGTGAGTAGTCTTATGTGTTGAGGAGGAGAGGTAAAATTGTTATTATATGTGAGAAAGTTATTTGATCTTAGATACATTCTAAAAATATCATCCATGTAATAAAATAATTAAATATCCTAAGTTTTATAAATATTAAAAAAAGTCTTTTTTGATGCAGGGAAAAAGTTATTAAAAAGAAAAAAATAATTAATTTTCCTCTCAATTGACCACATTGCATTGCCATTAAACATTTAATTTTCTGAACTGATTATTACATTTGCTTAAATTGCTTATTTTCATATCAAATTAGTTAGCTATAAAACATTCATTTCGAATCGTTGTATTCGATAAGAAAAGATGATATCACAAAACATCTCATGGTTATTATTTATTAAGTGTATTGTTTTCATGGGGAAGGTGAGATTACTTTTCCTTCCATTGTTCCTTTTCACACAATGCATTCTTATAATGCACATTTTAATATTTCACTAGGTAATATATTACGAAGTAAATTTTGTTTGATGGAGACAGTGGGTAGTATGTACCTCGTACCTATCACTTTGTTTTCAGTAATTTCACGTAGTGTATGGAGGCAGATTACTTTTTCGATAAACAACATATTGCGATGTCTTTTAGGCAGACAAACTAGAAATATTTCATAGAATGATAGCTGTCCTCTGTTAAGTTGAAAAAGTTCACGTGATTTGTTCTTTGATTTATTACTTTTTAGTCTGATATTGAGACATAAATAGAATAATAAATCTCCTGATTATTTTCACTAAATTATATTAAAATTAACGTGTTAATTAAATATCGCACACCGTTCTCAGGTTCTTTGCATTAATTGTCGAGAGAGCGATCCTTCTGCTTGGATAGTCGCAACCCGCGCAGGGCGCACTCCGAGAGACTCCGGAGCCGTCGCCCCCTCCCCTCCCTTTCGCTTCCTTTCTTCCCCTCCCCTTTGCCTTCGCAGGGATATTGTGTTTCCGCGATGGTGCAGACTCTGGCTTCTTCTTATTTCGCGCCACGCCTCTCCCCCTCCCCCTCCACGCCCACCTCCTTCGCAGTCCTTCGTCCCCTTCCAAGAGCTCGCGGACTTCATCTCCCCGGTGGAAGTTGGAAACGAGTTTGGGCCGCAAGGTGCGCGACGGGCAGCCACCTCTGCCTCTCCGCCGCCCCCGCCGCCTCCGCCGCCCCCCGGCCACCCCGTCGCCCCCGTCGCCCGCGCCGCCCGCGCCGCCCGCGCCGCCGCGCCGCCCGCGTCGCCCCCACCGCCCCACCACCCCCGCCGCCCCCGCGCCATCCGCCGCCCCGTCGCCCCCTTCCGCCCGCGCCGCCCGCGCCGCCCGCGCCGCCCGCGCCGCCCGCGCCGCCCGCGCCGCCCGCGCCGCCCGCGCCGCCCGCGCCGCCCGCGCCGCCCGCGCCGCCCGCGCCGCCCGCGCCGCCCGCGCCGCCCGCGCCGCCCGCGCCGCCCTCGCCGCCCACGGCCACCCCGCCACTCCTACTACTTCCGTCGCGCGCGCTTTCGACGCCTCGGATTTACAATTCTGATTACCGCGACAATCCTCCTGTCCCGACCGCCTCCCTCGCGACGCGACGCGGTTAATTTCCAAAGTTCTTTCGCCACCCACCGCCGCCGTCGGCGCCCTCGCTGCCTTGCCTTCGCCGTCACCATCTCACCGCTTGCCTCAGCCCTTCTATGTCCTTCGCTCAGGTTTCCTTCCTTGCCCATCAGCTTAGCCCCCTTTTCTTAGTCACTACTCATTCTCGTCTTTCCATCTTCGCCAAGCTCGCTACCATGATCTCTCCCACCTATTTCACTACTTTATTTATTTATTTATTTATTATTTGGTCAAAAAACAGTAAAAACTGTAGGTGACATATGAGGGAGGAGATTATCTGCGCACATTTTCTTGGGTTTCAGAATGAAAAAAAAACAACAAACAAATAGATAAGCAACATTTGAAAAACTAGACATTTTCGTTTCCGAGTTACAGAAAACATAATTGCAACGGTAAACGAACTGCTGATTTTTCTGCATTGCTAACAAATTGTAACTCACCCTCAGTTCTACTCCTACCACTACAAGCAAAAGAAATCACAAAACGTGCACATAGTGAAGCTACATTTACGTCCAGAAGCAAAACAAGGGGGTCATGCTCAGAATTTGCTCAATGGATCTCACTCACTTCGATCTCACTCAACGTGAATTGTCTTACCGCTTTGCCTTCCCACACTTCGCCCTCTGACGTCACCCCTTCCCAAGCAGTTTTTTGTCACTTGTCTCATTCCGCCTACACGTCGTTGCTGCTACTTGCCACTCTCTCTCTTCTTCTCACCTGCCTCTCCACTCCGTCGTCTTTCGATGTTCGCTGCTCTCTCACCCTCTCCCATCGCCTGCCTTGCACTCCATTGTCATCTCGTCTTTATCCCTCCATTCCTCGTATTCCTCTTCCAACTTCTGAAAGCTTAGCCTTCCGTCTCCATTTCCATCAGCCACACCGCCACCCCCACTCTCGGTCCGCCCCACGCCGCCACACCTGCGTCCCTCTCTTTCCTTTCCGCACAGCCGCAATCCCATCATTCTCATCTTGACAGCCCCTCACCTCTCATCTCGTTGCCGCACCTTCCACTCAACTCCCCTGCCACACTCTGTCCATTGCACCTCATCCCAAGCACTTTCGCTCTTTTCTACCTCTCTGTCCCAACCCATTCCGTCTTCTGAACGTTCCTCCCTGCCCGTACCTCCCTACTTCCTTCCCCCAGGAATTCACCACCTTCAAGTTCTTAACGCACTTGCCATTTCTTTCTCCTCCATTCTTCTTTCCTAAGTTTTATTCATTTTCTACTATATTAACCTTCCCTGTCCGGAACAAAAAACAGTCTTTCGTTCTCTTTAGTATCTTCAATATCATTTGGGCTGTTCTTACTTGCATTCGTCCTAGGATATCTGCGTAGGTATCAATAGTTTACTCTGCCGATTCTGGATATTTTTCTTATGAAACTCCGTCTCTATGAATTCCCTTAATCTCAGATTTTGTCATTGTTTTCTAAGGCCTTTTTTCTCTGCTGTTGTTCTAAGAATTCGTCTTACTCACGTATGGGGGTTGGATGGTTTTGTCCTGCCGGAAGTAGAGTTATAAAAAAAAGCAAAATGTAGTGTACGCTTGAGTAGACAAGGTTAAGAAAGATACTTCGTTTGCTTTCCATATTATTACATCCACTAAATTAATACAATACATAGGGCAATATGTAGTTGTATGTCTTCGTAACCTCGCGTGCTTCGCATTCACAAATGCATAAACGCCAGCACCGTAACATTGCTGAGTCTGAGTTTGGATTCCTTGAAAGCAGAGCGCGTCACAAAGATACCGGAATGCTAAAGTTATTACCCGAAAGTTTACTGGTAAGTACTAAAACTTGTTGTGATAGCTGGTGAAAATGAATCGGAAATTAATGCAAATCTGGTTTTTGTGTTAAAACGTTAGTGGGGCATATTAAAATTTAATTTATGTGACCTCCAAGAATAGTTTCCATATTCAACCGCCAGCACGACGAGCAATTCATAATTCATCATTCGATTTGATGATACTGCATAGGTTCAGATTATCGCATGTAATAGTGTCTGACTTTGGGCTACTAGAAGTGATGAAAATTTAGAAAGTTTATAGTACAGCAGTTGTTGCTTTCGGTCTGCGTACTACATTTCGAAAGACAGCTCTTGAATTAGATCAGTCGTGTGTGAACGAAATTGTTACAAGATCTTGAAGTTTCTGTATTCATTCAAAGCTGTTACAAGCAGGGCATCCTGGCGATTGTACTAAACGAATGATATTTTGCGAAAAGTTTTTTTTAGGCATGAAACTCTTTTTGAAAAGTAATCAAAATTGTCTAGAGGGACGAGTGAAGTTCAATTAAACGTTCATGTGAACAGATGGAGTTCCGTCTACTGAGCTTAATAACCTAAGAAAATTATAGAAAACTAGTTTCAAATTAAAATCACGAGTCTGAACCTGTAATAAGATTTATATGGCAATTCTTGCACGGTGTACATGATGTATTCAAGCATGAGAGTATGCACAGTTCTTGTAACATTTAAGCTCGGTAAAGCGACTTCAGCATACCTGAATAAGGAGCAGAGAGTGACACATGTACTAAGTCAAACAGCACGAAAAACATTTACATTTTGCGTCTAAAACATTTGTACATAAATGAACGTAGATTTTATGATTAATAAATAAATATATAAGTAAAGCGACGTAAGATTATATTTAAAACATTAGAATATTTTGGAAACGTCAGTTGGTTGTGAGCACATTCAACAACATTCGTGATTGTTTTCTTTAAATGAGAAGAAGTGGGCCGTTGATGAGTTATTCCTTGCTCTTAATATTCCTATTTTTCGGTATAAACACAAAATATTAATATCTTACAATTAATAGAATGAGCATTTATCTTTTCACATTTACTGACTATTTTGTTTTGTAGGGCAAAATAGACTCGAACTATCAAAAGCAGTCATTTCGTCGAGGAAGATAGCATTCATGTTGACGTTACAGTTAGCGGAGAAAAGATGGCTAGTTTTTTTAGTATGAAAACAGTGAGCAACACCTCTGTAATTTTATTCTCGGTCAGTTACCGTCAATCTTTGAAGGGTTCCCCTCTGTTTACATTTAAACAAAAAATTCTCAGATGGGAACTCTGTATTCACAAATATCTCAAATGTCGGATGTTACATATTTACCTCATACGTTTCAACGTCCCGATTCATTCCTATTCTTGCAAATTGATGCAATTGCGTATTTATTGTTAATGTTGATGCATATTGATCTGAGGCTACTAGTGTCGTACCATAAACACAGTATCTTTTGTGAAAGGTATTCTGTTTTTGCCCTGAACATATGAAATTATTTGTACGTAATTAACATACTTTCTGGATAAGGAGATAGTTTTAGTTTTGGTTATTTTGGCAGCTATATGTAAAAGAGCTCAAATTCCATTCTCTACATTACTTCTAACAGGTATAGCTCCTGAAGGGAAAAAATCTGTGATATCAGTAGTTGAGGTTTGCTTTTATACAAGTTACACAAATATACGCTTAGTAAAGTTCGAAATTATTCTTCGCTGGAAACTTGTAACATATTCTCAGACACCTGTATGTTCGAATACTTTTAGAGTTACACACCAAGCCCAAGCGCTGAGCCAACAGTGCGCAGTCCCCTTTCACAGAAGGCATTCCATGTCAGTCCCTCCCCTAGCGAATCCTCCCCTCTGCGCGCGGGTAATCCGCGTGCGGAAACGAGCTTCCGAAGCTTCGTGGCGGCCCGTGGGGCTGGAGGCGGCCCCGGCGCGGCGCGACGCGGCGCGGAGGGGAATCCACTCCGCCTAGGTGCGCGGGGCGCTCCCTCGTTGTTTTATGGCGGCCGTTCTCGCGCCGCGCCGCGACGTGCAGACGCGTTGCTGGCGATCGCCCTCACGCGCGCCTGGTGGCTGCGCTCATATTAGCTGCCGGCCCACTCACTTCCCCGCCCGCTCGTCCGCCCGCTTGTCCGCCCGCTTGTCCGACGCTTGTCCGACCGCTTGTCCGCCCGCTTGTCCGCCCGCTTGTCCGCCCGCTTGCCCGTCCGCTTGCCCGCCCGCTTGCCCGCCCGCTTGCCCGCCCGCTTGTCCGCCCGCGTGTCCGCCCGCTTGCCCGCCCGCTTGCCCGCCCGCTTGCCCGCCCGCTTGCCCGCCCGCTTGTCCGCCCGCTTGTCCGCCCGCTTGTCCGCCCGCTTGTCCGCCCGCTTGTCGCCCGCTTGTCCGCCCGCTTGTCCGCCCGCTTGTCCGCCCGCTTGTCCGCCCGGTTGTCCGCCCGCTTGTCCGCCCGCTTGTCCGCCCGCTTGCCCGCCCGCTTGCCCGCCCGCTTGCCCGCCCGCTTGTCCGCCCGCTTGTCCGCCCGCTTGTCCGCCCGCTTGTTCGCCCAGCTTGTTCGCCCGCTTGCCCGTCCGCTTGCTTTGTCCGCTTGTCCGCCCGCTTGTCCGCCCCGCTTGCCCGTCCGCTTGCACGTCCGCTTGCCCGTCCGCTTGCCCGTCCGCTTGCCCGTCCGCTTGCCCGTCCGCTTGCCCATCCGCTTGCCCATCCGCTTGCCCGTCCGCTTTCCCGCCCCCTCTCCCGCCAACGTGCCCGTCCATCCATCCACACCGCCAGTCCGCCGCGTGCCCATGCGCGTGCGCGCCCGCCCGCTTTAAGAGACGCCCTGCGCGAAGTGCCATGAAACACACAGCCCGAGCGGCCCTCCGCGGGGGGGGTTTTTGTGGCGGAGCTTCATTTCGAGGGTTCTCCCCGCAATGATAGCAGCTCCCCCCTCACACCAGGATTACGTGGTCGAAACAAGCTGAGGTTTACTGGCTCTTCAAATAACGATCTGCGTTACGGGATATTGAGCCAATAACTTGCAAGTATTATTTCCTCTCTTCCCCAGGGTGAGAATGACTAATTGCGAAATCCAGCTGTTGATCTTAGAACCAGGGCATTTGGTTGTAAAGAAACAAAGTCGAAAATGTCTAATGCTTTCATTCTCGAAACGAATTATCATTATAATATTGAATTACGTAGGCAAGCACGATAAATACACAAATACGGTCAATCTAAAAGGAATATGTTATTTATTTGTATGCCATTCTTTATGGAACAAATGTATTTCTACTTTAATTACATATTTGAAGAATAACAAGACTTGTTTCTATTTTCTGAAAATTACGGAATACGTTTCAAGGGATCGCGTAAACTCAATTGCATATATATAGTGAAGAAGAGTGAGTGAGTGTGAGAGTAATTTATTCAAAACCGCAACAACTTCTTAAGCCATAAGGTCTGTAATTGTAATAGATGATATAGCCCAAGAGGTAGCGGTGTTTTTTCTTGACCCTGAGATCCGGCGTACCCCAGCAGCTTGTGTGTTTCCCCTTCCAGTATTTCCCTCAGCAAGGCATCTCCGTAACTGAGACAAGGCCAGTCTTCCGATTGGTCATCCGACAGAGTATGTATAGTGTCGTGAATGTAAGTGTAGTGCGTGGTAGGATAGGATAACGCAGAGGAAGGAAAGATCACGCGCGATCCGTGGCCTATTTACTAGGGTCCTTTCCAGTGTTTGCCTGGTAATGATCGGAGAAACCACGGAAAACTACCGATGAGAGCAGCCGGCCGCTAGCATTCTCTTCCAGACAGTGACTGAATTCAAACCTATCTGACAAGCTAGAGTCGAAAATCCTGCCGCCGAGACTCGCACCTAGGACCCTCCCGGTCAGGGGCAATGCCGTGACAACTATTGATGCACTGAGGCCACCTCTCTTTGTCAGATTTCGTCTTAGGTATGTTTTACAGTACAGTATATGATCGCTCGTGCACTCTAACTGCTGTCTCTCCCCAGATGTACTTGTCTCCAACGAAGGAGCGCCCGGCGCCGGTCGAGGTCTGTGCTCCCCGCGCAGTGCCGTCTCCCGCAAAGCCTCTCGCGGCGGTTGGAAGTTAAGTAGCCGTGGGAGCATCGCAGCCCCGATTCTCCGCCGGCGGCGGCGGCTCCAAGCAGCTCCTGGCCGACAGGCAATTTGTCAACCGCCCGCGCCCCGCCCCCCCTCCCAACGCACCACGCAGCGATGAGCTCATTGGGTGACGTTCGCGAAAATTCTCATTAGGAGGCGCTGTCGGATGAAGTTAAGAAGGCCGCGATGACGGGCGAAAGCGCCCGATTACGCGGGCGTCCCGCCCGCGCCGCTCTCTCCTGTTGGACTCGCGCTCCCCTGGGCCCTCAGCAGCAGCAATAGATATAGATATATAGATATAAGGTTTTATTCCCACAATTGGCTGATGTTACCGGTAGCAGGAATACAGAAACATAAAAGTACATTAAAATTGCAAAACACAATTAACAATAAAAAAAATATCAAAAATAAATATAAAAAACAAACAAATTATCTTCGTCATTACCTAGAACATACAACTGCATTTACATACCTATACATATACAACAAATGAAACTACATATATACTAACATTTAAGTAAATAAACTTACATATTACACCAACATTCATACATACAAACATACACGCTTACATACATATCATACTGTTATAACTCAAAACACTCACTTTCCATAAGAATATTTATTACAAAAAATCTGGGCCAACTCGGCCGCTATGTACAGTTACCACAAAAACTTCATATACAAAAAACAATCTGCCATCTGGCTGAAACCACGCCGAGCGCTCTACTGCCGGTGATCCTCCGCCGGCGTCCTTTTATTGGGCCAGCTCCCCGCGCAAGGCTTCCCGCGGCTTCCCCTGATTGGCGGGTTCACCAGTGCGCGGAGCCCAGGTAACAGGCGTGGCTGGTTTCTGAGCACACCCTTGGCGCGCTTGACGAAGCTCAGCGCGCCTGATGCCGGACGCTCTGTGCTGCGCGCTGCCGGAGGCGGGAACATGCTGCCGCGCTCTTTGCCGCGCTTGTTAGCGCGGCAACTTTGAACTGCCGTCCGCATACTACACCCTCCCACCGAAGTTGTGATGTAGGGGGTGAAACGACGCAGTCCGGTTGCTCCTCCGCAATGCCGGCCGCTGCTGCGACTGTAGAGAGGCTCCTCGTGGTTGCGCCGGAATCAGTTGGCCGCTCCTCCTGCTGGCTTGAAAAGGGAAAAACGCATTACACTTTCTGTTGCCTGCTTTGCGCTGGCCCCCCGCCTGTTGCTTATCTACTACAGAATCGTAGTACCGTCTCCTAATCTGTGATTGATGCCGAGAGATTGCTCTATCTTCTGTCCTGAGGACGTAAACTCTGCCTCCTCTTACTGCAGTTACTATTGCTGGTTGCCACTTACAATTACTTCCGTACACTCTTACCAGTACCTTATCTCCTCTCTTGATTTAGCGCCTTTGGTTGACACTGGCACTTCTTCCGGAAATAACAAGGACAATAGGTACGGGGCTGCCGACCATGCAATACTTGAGCGGGGCTTCTACCTGACATATTCGGTAACGTCCTATAGGTGGTCAACATGCTAAGTAACGCCTGCTCTACTGATGCACCCGCTCTAGTTGCTTTAAAGCATGGCTGACTGAACGTCCTGCACTAATCTTTCCACCTCTTCCATTTGACTGAGGATGGAACGGTGGAGCCAAAATGTGCTGTATCCCGCTACTTTTACAAAATTTTTGAAATTCCGCTGATATGAACTGCGGGCCGTTATCGGAGATCAATACTCGTGGGAGGCCTTCTGTTACGAAAACTTTCTTCAAAGCATCTATTGTATGTGGTGCAGTTGTGTGTGCAGCGCATCAACGTACGGATAATTTGACAATGCGTCCACTAATAACAACCACATATGCCCTAAGAAAGGACCCGCAAAATCTACGTGTATGCGGTCCCACGGCTCGCAGGGTTGGGCCATGAGCTTAAATCCGCTCTCGGCGCTGCCTGACTAGTTTGGCATGCTTCGCAATGCTTGCTCATCTCCTCTATATCTTTGGTTATTCCTGGCCATAACAATAACGGCGGGCTGCTTGCTTTGTCCTGGCTATACCCCAATGACCCTCATGTAAAAGGCGTAATACCTTTTGGTCGCAACTTATGCGGAATCACTACCCTAACTCCTTCATCACTAGCCAGTAATAATACGCCGCCCTTAACCGACAGCCTGTGTTGGAGCTTATACCATTCCGTCAGCGCCCTGGTTCGCCTATGCGCGCTGGACCAACCAGTTTGCACGTGGTACAGCACTTGCCTGAGCTGCGGATCCTTCTTTGTTTCCTTTGCCACTTGATATGACGAGACTGGAAAACCTGATACTGCCTCCTCTTCGGCTTGGTCCAGCTGGAGACAGGCGATGTCCTCAGAGTCAAAAAGTTGCATCCGGCCCTTGCGGAAGACGGGATAGTGCATCTGCGTTAGCATGCTGATATGTAGATCTGTAAAGTATCCTGTAACTATAATCAGACAGGAAAAGCGCCCACCTTTGCATCTTACGCGCCGTATTATCTGGGATACGCTTGTGTGGCGAGAACAAAGACACCAACGGCTTATGATCAGTAATGATTATGAACTTTGACCATACAAGTATTCATTGAATTTTCTCACGCCGTATACAATTGCTAAAGCTTCTTTTTCTATCTGAGAGTAATTCTTCTGGTGAACATTCAACGTTTTTGACACACAAGCAATTGGCCGCTCAACACCCTTAGCATCCTTCTGCGAAAGGACTGCCCCAATACCATATTCTGATGCATCTACAGCTAGTATAGTCGTTCTCATCTGGCAAAAAATGTTCCAATTTAACTGCCTGCATTAAATTCTCTTTCAACTCCGAAATGCCTTGTCACAATCTGCCGACCAATGCCATTTTACGCCTTTCTTACGCAAAGCGTTGAGGGGTGCTGCTATTTCCGCCATGTTCTTGATAAATTTGCCATAGTAATTAATCTTCCCAGAATGACTGTAGCTGCTGCAAATTAACAGGAACCGGAAGCTGCTGAATCGCCGTTGAGTTTTCTCCGGTTGGCCTGATCCCCGAGCTATCCAACACGTGACCTAGATAAGTAATCTGTTCTTTAAAAAAATCACACTTATCCAAGTTAACCCTTAGGCCATTCATTTAAGTCTTTAATAAGAGATTCAAGTTTTGTAGATGTTCCTCCTCCGACTCGCCCGTTACCACTATATCATCTAGGTAGTTGGCGCTGCCCTTCACCTGGGCTGTCAGCGTATGCAGGCAGCGCTGGAAATAGCCGCAGCTGAAGCGACCCCGAAAGGCAACGGTTGTATCGGTAAAGCCCGAACGGTGTGTTAATTACCAATAAGTTCGCAGACTCTTCATCTAACGGGATCTGCAGATACGCGTCCCGCAAATCTATTTTGAAAATCTCTGCCCGCCCGCTAGCTTCTGAAAAAGCTCTTCTGCTCTGGGGATGGGGAACTGCTCTACCATGAGTTGCGCATTAACGGTGCTCTTGAAATCTCCGCACATTCTAATTTTACCGTCTCTCTTTTTTACTATGACTACTGGAGTTGCCCATGCACTAGTACTGACGGGGGTCAAGACGTCCAAATCTACTAACCTGTCGATTTCCTTTTTTACTTTATCTTTCACTGCCAGGGGAACAGGTCGTGCTTTAAAAAAATTTAGGGGTGGCATCTTTCTTCAACTGCAAATGCGCCTCAAAAATTTGCATTTTCCAATTGCTCCGAAAAAACTTCTGAATTCAAATCTATCACATTCTTTACCTCCTTTGGCAGGGCGCTAGTCTGAATGACAAACGCGTCCTGAACCGTAATCCAAAATTGTGAAAACATCCCATTCCTAGAATGTTAACCGCATCACGACTGTCCACAACCACCAGTGTTACTTGTCTTTCCATCGCTTTGTATTTCGCTAGCAGGCTTATCTTACCTTCGTCTTGATCCTCTGTCTAGCATATCCATAAAAACTGTGTTCAGCGAGGCGCAAGGCGGAGAACCCAGCTGCTCATAAGTAGTCATGCTTATTAGAGTTGCTGCTGCACCTGTATCCACCTGGAATAATACAGATTTACCACCTATTTCCAAGTTTACAAACAATTTACTCTTGTCATCACACTGCATAACTGAATAAATACAATCACCATCCCCTTCATCGATGCCTCTTTCTTGCCGCTGGCTTTCGGCATAACCACTGCTGCGTCCTTCTCTGACGTGCCCGCTCACCTCATCGATGTCCATTTCTTGTCGTCTGTTTTCAGCAGAACCACTGTTGCACACTTCTCTAATATGCCCTTTCTTACCGCACTTGTAGCACTCCGCTCTGAGGAATCTGCAAACCTTCCTGTCGTGACTAATAAAACACTGTCTACAAGACTTCAATAGCTTGCCTCTGCTGGTGGAAGGACTTTTCTTCTCCTGCTGCTTCCTGCTTCGTGGCTTGGCTACCCAATTTTCCTCCTGTACACTCATTTCCTCTACATCTCTTGCTGCTCTATCGCCTAACGTCATCTGATGCGCCGTATGCTTCGTTACCTCATACGATGTTGCTAATTTTAAGGCGTCTTCCAAAGACGGGTTGTTTTGTTGCAATAATGCCCACCGAACTTCTTTTTCCGGCGTATGCATTACCAACATGTCCCGTATCAATGACTCCGCATACGATTTCTCTGTGTTGCATTCAAACGCACAACGCTTCGCCAAACCCTTCAACTCCGTCGCCCAATCGGCATGCGTTTGGCCTGGCTTCATTCTGGATGAATAAAACTTTGTAGCGTGCCGCCACTAAATGCGTCTCCCCTCGAAAAATGAGCTAGCAGCCGCTGTTTAAGTATATCGTATGACACCTGCGAAATCTCTTCTTCCTTGCTTAACTTACGTAACAACCTATTTAACGGTGCGCCGATTGTGCCAGAAAAAAATGCTCTTTTACGAGATTCCTCTTTAATATCATAGCATAACAAATGTTGCTCCAATCTGGCCACATATTCTTCGCAGTTTTCCTCTGCTGCATCGTAAGTTTGCGAACGGCGGGGCTTGGGCTGCTCGGTCGTGACGAAATTGCCGCTTGCTGCAATGTCTGCACCATCATCGCCATCTGCTGCTGCTGTTGCTGCTGTAGACACGCCATCAGTTGTGAAAATTGTTCCGCGTTTCATTTCTCCTTTTTACTCGTCGCCACTGTTTATAACTCAAAAACCTCACTTCCATAAGAATATTTATTTACAAAATCTGGGCCAACTCGGCCGCTATGTACAGTTACCACAAAACTTCATATACAAAAAACAATATGCCATCTGGCTGAAACCACGCGAGCGCTCTACTGCCGGTGATCCTCGCCGGCGTCCTTTTATTTGGGCCAGCTCCCGCGCAAGGCTTCCCGCGGCTTCCCCTGATTGGCGGGTTCACCAGTGCGCGGAGCCCAGGTAACAGGCGTGGCTGGTTTCTGAGAGCACACCCTTGGCGCGCTTGACGAAGCTCAGCGCGCCTGATGCCGACGCTCTGTGCTGCGCGCTGCCGGAGGCGGGGAACATGCTGCCGGCGCTCTCTTTGCCGCGCTGGTAGCGCGCGGCAACTTTGAACTGCCGTCCGCATATACACATA